>VYZV01029377.1:4068-15465 GCA_013401275.1 Pandion haliaetus | reverse complement strand
TAATGTACAGTTTCAGCTTTGGAATTTTTTTTTTTCATTGTAAAATACAGCTTTGAAATGCTTCATCAGTTCTCTGTCAGAGCAAGGAAACCTGGACATACTTACAAAACATTGTAAAAGACTTTGTATCCCTAAAAACCAAACAGAAGAATCATGATACCTCATCTCTGGAACTTATTTTTCTGTGTTAGAGTAATTCACAGACAAATAGGAAAAGTTGACACATGGAGAAAATGTGCTTTTTTTCCTCTTTGGCTATGGTATAACTGTTACAAGCCTGCCAATATTCACAGCTCAATTGGAATTTTGAAACACTGGAGATAGCTCAGAAGTCCACAAGAGTAATTAAAGCTTTGGGAAACTTCTCTGTAGCAAACACCTAAGGGAGCTCAGTCTTCTTAATTTATCAAAGAAAAAGTTGATCGGACTGTGAGTATCTCTATAATAAAATGCTTCCCAAATCTAGCAGGCAGTGTCATTTAAGATAATGGAAGCTAAAATTAGACCAAATCGGACTACAAATAAAGATAAATTTTTAGGATCTTGAATCATTGCAACATCTTGTCAAATTGGTGTTAGATCTTTCATCAGTGAACACTCTGAAGTCAAGATTATTTGAGTTTTATTTTGTCCTTCAGTCTGATACTGCAGTTTGCTTGCAGAAGCTTTATAACAAAGTATTATAAATCAGCTTACAACAATGGATTTTTATAATCTATGTATCTACTTCCATTCCCAAGAGAGCAAGAAGATAACAGCAAGTATGAAATAGACACGCATCTATATCAACAGAAAATGTTGGCAGAGCATAGAAGTAGTTCAACAAGGATCAAAAAGTAAGATAAAAACAGCTGTGCAGATTTTTTAATGCAAAGAGTAAGATACAAACATCTGTAAAGACTTTCTGATGCTTGAACCTGTCTATTCCCGTATCTTGTACTGCCTGTGACAAAATTATTTTGCAAATTTTGAGAAAAAGCAACTAGCAAACCTTTTAATAGTCATTGTTCATATTTTTATCACTGCACTGATATGAAAGAAAAAGAGATAGCAAATGAAACTGGTGAAAAGGGATGTTTCTTTTTAATTTACCAACATCAACATCTTGATGGCTTATGTATATTTCTGCTGTTATTGTTTTTGTAACAACAGCATCATTGCAATTCTTGGGAAAGTTATAAAAATATTTAAATAAAAATTAATTTAATGTGTAGTCTTTAAAGCTGTTTTGGTAGAACTTAAATAATTTCCTTTGCCTTTTCCTCCCAGTTCCAAAATAGAAATGTAACAACTCAGATAAACACTGATGTCTGTATTTCAAAGCATTTTCAAGGAAAAGAACTAGCATGATGCTGGTAAAAAGCAAGATTTTTGGAAAGACTGGAGTAAAAAATAAATACATGGGTTTTCATAACAAGCATTTATAACAAATGGTTCAGCTTCAAGCCAAACTCTGTTAATTGTTTTTCCTTAGTATCCTGAAATCACAATTTTTGACTCTCTCTCTGAGATCTGGAGACCAAACATTTATCATTTGCCCAATTTGTTATGAAAATGTTAGCTCTCAAGTGAAATTTTAATGTCTAAAAATGTCTCTTTCATATTAGACTTGTTTTGCCACTGTTATAAAATGTGTATTCCTATGAGTGGACACAAAAGGATCTCAGTGTTTAAAGTCAAATACGTTCTGCAACTGAAGCAGAAAAGCATCTGAGAAGCACATTTCTGTCTGAAAGTGCAAAGCAGCTGGTTATTAGATTATTAGTTTTTCTATGGAAAGAAAAAAAGCCTCTCTTTTGGCTGATAATGTTTTGCTTGACAATGAATTTTACCATAATAGTTCTCAATATTATATTACTAAAGCCAGAAATGGTTAGCACTTCCTGATATCACCATACTGTATGTTCAGACATACATAATTTAGAACAATATTGGGAATAACAATGGCAAATTAGTATGTTCAAAAAGAATACATTTTTTGTATTGATCATGGAGAGATGATTTATGTCCATCCAACTCAATAGTGGCCAGAAAGCTTTTGTCAGAATTAAAGTTTTTTAATTCCTAATTCCTAGTGGATATATAACTACACAGAAACTTCATCAAACACAGCACAAGCTACCATACAGAGCAAGAAAAAAAAGCTATTTCTCTTACTTGGAGCTTTTATCTACCACTTCCAGGAATTTCTAATCCGTACTCTGGCAAATCTCTCAGTATGATTTTGGGCAAATTGCCTAGGTCCAGACTCTGGGTCTCAAAGAAGATCTCAGGCAGAAATTAAGTGCATAAATTCAAAACTATAACTGCAAATAACCTAACAAGTCTAAACACATCAGGCACTGATAATAATGTTGCCTTGGAACCCACTTCTTCTTTTGAGCATGCAGAAAAGTCCTTCAGTCTTGGTAACCCCGGCACACGGCTGACACATTGTCATGGCCAGAAAGAGATGTTCCTCTCCTGCAGGGCTCAGTTTTACAGGCATTCTTACACCATCCCTTTGGCTGAGCAACAACACTGACCAAAAATGTCTAAACCCAAGTATCCAACTCAGTACTACTGCTCTCCTACTTTCTTGCCCAACCTTTACTTCTTTTCTGCAGAGTTGAACAGCTCTAATGGGAAATAACGAGCAGAGCCTTATTTCTCTCTTTATAATGGCTCATATTCTGGTAATCACAGCACTCTGAGAGCAGGAAGAAGTGCACCTATAGTCCCTCAGACAGGATATTTGAACCCCATGTTTTCTTCCTTCCACATTTCCTGCCCACCTAACTAACCATTAGGTGGATTTATTACCATGTGCTGTGTTCATCTCCTCTTTTAGGATTTCTTTCCTCAACGCTGTCTTTTGGCTAACCCTACACCGCTCTGCTTTTACTAGGTAGGATCTAAAATGATCAGCCAGCTATGAAACATGCAACTCTTCCCAACTATCTGATGGTGAACATAGGTGCCAGACATGGCATTTTGGCCTCCATTCTTTGTGCCTGACTAATGCACCCAAGCAGCTGATGAAATTTTCAGTGAACCCTAATCTACACTCTTTTTTTTTAACCTGTCTGAGCCTTGCTTCTCTTTCTCCAAATCTGAGGTAATAAACCAGCATCAATTTATGAGAATGAATATATTTAAGAGTTTTCAGTATTCAGTCCTCATGACACTCAGTACAAAGGACAATATTATAGAGTGGAATGGGCAGAAAAATGAGCAGTTTAGTTTTGCTTTTACCTCAAGTCATAGTCATAGTTGAGGTATCAAAGTGATCCAATTGTTTCGCTATTCTGCAAGTAAGATGAAGGATAATTTTTAGATCTAACACTCAGTATTTTTCATAAAATAGAAAAAAGGGTCTTAACAAGCAAATCTCAAAATATATGAAAAGAAAAAAATGGCTGAGATTACGTTTACTGTTCATAGGTGCAGTTTCTTAAAAGAAGCAAAAAATTGGACTTTACATAAGAAAAGCATAGACTCATTACTTGAAATATTGACTAAATATTGCTCACCATCTGAATTAGGAAAATTTATTAATTTGTCTGTTTCTATAATGAGAACAAACCTCTTAAGATTTTTTTTCTTTATTTTAGACTTAATTTTACTTGTTTATAAAAGGTCATCGTAGGGACATTTAGTTAAAAGTTGTCCAAGTAATACCATATTGATACTTGTATTTAACCTGCATTGAACTATCTGTTTGCTGCAAAAATTACCACTTCTTTTTTGGTTTCTTTTTGCATTTTGACTTACGTTTTGAATATACCTTCAGTGAATCATTCTCCCTTTCCTTATTATTGTCACCTTGAAATAATTTCTAGGCTGTGGTCACGAACCCTTGAGTCTTCTCATTCCACATCTGTATTGTGCAAATTTATCTTTCTTCAGTCGTTTCTAGAACCCCATTTTGGTTGAGTGTCATTCTTATTCATTCAGTTTTTTGATTTCCTTCCTAAACGTACCATATGATGCTGCCTATCTGGCAACATTTACCTCATTGTAAACCACTAAAATGCATGTTCTTCTGCAAATTGATTGTTTGGTTTGTCCATCCCTAAATTAAAGGTTTAAATAGCAAAGGATATAGTACATTTCTGAAGCAATACTTCCAAAAAGCAGACATAAGTGCTTGCCAAATGATAGAAAGTGGAGTAGCATTTCCTGATTACAGTTGGTCTCCACAATAACCCATTACTACCATTGTGTAGTGTAAAGGGTTGTTTGTGACATGGCATTGTGAATGCTATAATAAAATGAAATTGCACAAGCAGTTTTCTGTGATACAACTGTGTGCCATGTCTGTCTAAGGCAAGAAGGAGTTTTCTGCATGAATATTGTTTATTAGCAGAGACCATTACTACAGAGCAATTCAGCAAACAGGGTGTCACTGTTTCCTGTCACACCAAAATTGTATCAGGGAGCAAGAAGAGTATCTGAACACACAATACATGGCCCTAATTGCTATGTTCTAAAGCAGAAAAAAACGAGTTAGAAATGATGACTTCAGTAGGCTGGAAAAAGTGCATTGTTGGGGAAGATGTATGACTCAAAGTTTTCTAAAAAAAATAATAAAGCAAGAGGGAATTGAAAGAGAAAGTAAAGAAAGATCAAGAAAAGAGAAAGAGAACAAAATTCTAATGTTATGTTTAGAATAAAAGCTACTTCACAGGTACATAAACTGGGACTCTGTGCCTATTTACAGCCCTCCCACCTCATGTGATAGTACTTGGGACCTGCCTGTGGCAGGCTTGTGCACAGGGGCTTCAGCTGGCCACGCTGCAAGTGGCTGCCCAGCACCCTGCACAGTTGCACAGGACCCAAATGCAACAGTAGCCACTGGGCTGTCCTGAGAAGGATTGCCAGGGCGTCCTGGTGTCAGCTGGGGTAGAGTTAATTATCTTCCTAGTAGCTGCCACAGCACTATGTTTCTGAGTTAGGTATGAGAAGAATGTTGATAACACACTGATGTTTTCAGCTGTTGCTGAGTAGTGTTTAGACCAAGTCAAGGATTTTTCAGCTTCTGATGCCCAGCCAGCAAGAAGGCTGGAGGGGCACAAGTTGGGAGGGGACACAGCCAGGGCAGCTGACCCAAAGTGGCCAACGGGGTATTCCATACCATGTGATGTCACATCTAGTATGTAAACTGGGGGGAGTGGGGGCGGGGGGATCGCCACTCAGGGACTACCTGGGTGTCGGTTGGTGGGTGGTGAGCAATTGCATTGTGCATCACTTGTATATTCCAATCCTTTCATTATTACTATTATCACTTTATTAGTGTTATCATTATCATTATTAGTTTCTTCTTTTCTGTTATATTAAACTGTTCTTAACCCACAAGTTTTACTTTTTTTCCCAATTTTCTCCCCCATCCACCGGGTGGGGGGGGAAGTGAGTGAGCAGCTATGTGGTGCTTAGTTGCTTGCTGAGGTTAAACCACGACACAGGGTCACTCCTGAGAGGTAATGGATTGATACAGAGGTGAAAGAAAATCAGCAAAACGGGGCAGATCACACTCTAGAATCATAACTTTGGTACCAGCATAAAATTCAGCACCTCTTCCATTTGTTTACTTAGCTACTTCAATTACTGACATGTTTCGGCTGGTTCAATTTACCTGGGAATGGTTTACAGCACCACTAGTTAACGTCCAAAAGCCTGTGATACCAGCAAGATCATTCATTCCCCAAGCAATGCTTGCAGGAGATATCTGTCATGTTGCCAGTGTGTGCTCTGTCCTGTGCTGTCCTGTACTCACTGACCAATATTTAAATAAATTATGCGTGATGATACAGAAGGATTTCCCATTTTGCACAACATTACCACAGTTATGATCAAGGAAATATTCTGAGTTCAAATCCTTTCTGGGTCTGCTGGTGCATTGTTTTCCCTTGACTCTGGACCCCAGGCCAGCTTTAGGAGACAGTGCAGATCTCATTATTTTCTGATGTTTCAGGGGAGAGGGACATGATGAGATTTTTGGCTCACGGGAAGACTGAGTGTATTTTTCTATGTGTCAATTTTCTTCCTGGTTAATTCTGGCTATGCGGATGAAGGTGGGCTGGTGGAGTTATTGGAATTTGGGTTTTTTTGTTTTTCTTTTTTTTTTCTGTAGTTGTCAAAGTTAAACAAAGCAATGGGTCGATGTATTTCCTTCTCTATCAAAATAAAAAAAACTGATCAGTTCATGGTGATACTCCCACATGCTTTGTAATAATAAGCACGATCTAATGCTATATTTGATTCAAAGGGTGTAACACATTGGTAAGAGCTATACAAAGTAATTGTTTTTAGAGAGTCACTTCACAAAATAGATTTTCTCAAAGTCTAAAAACCTCTGTACCACAATTAAAAAAGTATTTCTCCAATTTTACTATGTTGAATTTTTAACCTCAAATGACATCCAATGTTAATCTTCCATTTTTTGAATGAAAATATATTTACTTTTAAAATTTTTTTAAAAAATCAGAAACATGCATAATTGTGGTGTATGTGAGAGTTTCTTACTCTTCTCAGTATCCATGAGACTTAATGCCAAATCAGCCAAATGTGGTCTATAACTGAACAAAACATGGCATGTGCTTAAACAACCTGTAAGATCCTTGCCTGAAATAAAGGGTTAGTAAAGGAACTTCTTGGGTGATACTAATCCCTAATATTAAACATTTTCTCAGCTCAGTGGAGATTTTTCAAATGACATAAATCTGAAATACAAGGAATCTGAACTGAAATCATGAGGGCTACTTCTAAACTAAGAACTAAGTTTTTTTAAAATGCATTATGCATGTTTATATTTGCCTAATTAATATTTAAGCCTATAATGGAACACTACAGTCACATTTTAATGTTTTTGTTTAAAACCAGGAGAATTAGAAGTACACTTTACTAAAAAAAAATAACAAAACAAACCCAAAAGAAAACAGAAAAAAAAAAACCTAAATAAAGTAAAAGTCACATGTAATCACTGCACTTTAAGAACTGGAGCTTGAAACCCCCATAACTAAGTTATCATTTAGCTTGCTATATAATTAGAATAGGGGACAACCCTCTATGGAATCCTTAATGGTGTATTTTTTTATTCTACAGATATTTGTCTTCTATGCTGCAAAATACATCTCTCTCTTTAATATCCTCTCCATCTAATTGCTGTAAGATTAATGCAGTTCCCATACTGGGGATATTTTGTACCATCCTGATGAACCTGAGGGATCCTGAAGTAGAGACATTCTTTGAAACTAACGCATTAAGAACAGATGTGCAAAAAGACAAAAATATCTAAAGAAGGACCCGATCCAAGATCTATGGAACTGTGTCCTAGTTCTGACAGTGTCAGTCTGTAATGGTTTAAGAACATGACACAAATACAAGGCAAGTACAAAATGATACTTCTCCCAGTGTGTACATGGACGTTCTGGTATTGGTCTATATTTGCACTTACTATGAATAAGCTTACATACTTTTTGTGGTTATTCATAGCAATGCATAAGAATAGGCAGGAGAGTATTTGATGATGCTTGCCTACATCTATACTTTTGTGAGGATTACAGTAATTTGCATATTCATGTGTAATTAATCTTAACTTGTTGACATCTCTCCCCATGGACCATGTCTATGAACTGCTGACATTAGCCCCTTGGCCTATTGCTGAAAGCTTTGCCACACCTAGTGCTTCTTCTGAAACATAATCTGTGCTCTTCATTAATGTCATCCATTCCTTTGGATTTGCACAGATGTGTATAACGGTGTGGGTTTACTTAAAACATATCTGCTCTTTTGCTGGAGGTGCATCTGTTCTTCATATCTTCCCCTGGGCCATGTTTTGCGGTTTGGTTTGCATCTGACCAGCTTTTGTACCTCAGTGTTTTCTGCATTTTAACGTTGCCTGCTTCATGGGCTGCTTCCCTAAAAATGCAGATACTAGCTTGGCTTATGCCATATATGTATTCTTTTAATGCTCAGTGTCCAATTTTATTAGCTTTCATGGACTTTTGATGAACTGATCTTAAACAATAGTTTGAATTATTTCATCCATGAAAGTAATCCAAGGGCTTTAACCATCATTCTAGTCCAATTCTGGACCGTATGCCAAAATCTGCAGGACCAGGAAATAAGTATTCTAAACTTATAGCTGGAGAATGACTTTGGTTCTGTGTGCTGTGTCCCAAAGGGCTTTGACATTGTACTGAGTTTGGCTGGGGTGGAGTTAATTTTCTTAACAGCAGCCCATATAGTGCTGTGTTTTAGATTTGTGACCAAAACAGAGTTTTGGCTACTGCTGAGCGGTGCCTGCACAACATCAAGGCCTTCTCTGTTTCCCACTCTGTCCCCACAATGAGTAGGCTGAGGGTGGGAAAAAGGTTGGGAGGGGATACAGCTGTGACAGCTGACCTGAATTGACCAAAGAGATATCCCATATATCATACTCAGCAATAAACCTGGGGGAGAATGTTTCCAAGACAGCCATTGCTCAGAGATTGCTTCGACATCATGTGTTTGCTGTTTTTCTTTTCTTTTTTTCCATTCAGTTATTAAACTGTGTCTATCATGATCCATGAATGTTCTCACTTTTGCCCTCCATCCCACTGGGGTGTGGGGGGGTGGGGGTGGTGGTGAGCAAGCTCCATACAGGGGTTAACCCATGACCTGTGAGGAGGTCCATGACCATCTGTATTTTTCCAGTGCTTTTCTCCACTCTTTGATCTCTTTTCAAGGACCTTGTTGAAAGTAAGAGAGACATCAGACCTCTTCTATTCTTTAAATTCTTAAAACTTTAACACCAGTAAAATACTGTCTAGAAAAGCATTGAGTGCAGAGATATCTTTCTATGTCACATATTTTTGTCCATCACACCTGTGAAAGCAATTAAGCAAACTTTTCATGAAGGCTAAACCCTTGATCCTAGCCCCTTCATGATCTGTACTTTATCTGCTACCTTTCTTGTATGTAATGTCTGTATGTTTACAGGTCTTTTCTCCCTGGAGAAGAGAAGTCTTGGCGGAGCATCATCACAGTATTCCAATACTTAAAATTTGACTACAGAAAGGTTGGAGGCTCTGTCTTCACCAGGAGTGACATGGAGAAAACAAGGGGCAACAGGTACAAGTTGCACCAGGAGAAGTTTTATCTCAACATAAGAAAGAAATTTTTTACAGTAAGAAAAATTATTCACTGGAGAAACCTTCCCAGGGATGTGCTATAGTCCCCATTGCTGGAGGTTTTCAAGATGTTATTGGTCAGGGTGCTAGATATAGGCTCCCTGTCCCATGAAAGGTTGGACCAGATGATCTTTCAAGGTCCTGGGCTGTTTTATGATTCTAAATATACTCCAGATGAAACATATCCATTCTATGATGCAGAAACAAGACACTAAAACTTGTAGTTAATTTTTCAGCTATTTAGAACTAATAAACCCAGATATTTGTCACATATTGAAAATATTGAGGATAAGATCATCATTCATTTAACAGACAGTGTTTCACAATGGCTTCTCTGAATTACTATTCTGAAGAGTCATGTCCTTAAATTCATTTCACTGTCAAGCAAAGGCATATTCTTGTTTCTCCTCTTGGGCAAAATCCTGCAAGGTACTGAGTATCCTTAGGTGGTGCCTAGGATTGTCAGTTCTTATCAAGGAGGTTGAGGGGGCTCTTCATTTCACAGGATTAGATGTTATCTGAATTAGTAGTATTCCTTCTTACCTGTCACTGTCTCTTTCCTCAAAATACTTATTTTCTTTCATGGAATCAGATTAAGGCATAGCAGTCAATTGCACAAGCCATACAAACTGAAAAGTATATTCAATAGCAGAGTTAAAGATTTACAAGGGCATTGTAATGCATACCATAGGTCAGCATTTCACAATAATTGCCTAATAAAATTTTACTTGACAAACCTTAACTTGATTTTTTTATCAGTACAAGTTTATGATGAATATAAATAATTTTAAAGTTATTCATAGAAAAATTCTCAGATCCTGTGTAACAGATATTTCCTTAATCTCAGCTCATTTAGACTGTTCACAGTTGACATAGAAATTTAACTGATATTGTAGAAGTTTAGTATTTTGGAGATAGTACACAGTAGTACTTTTCTATGCCAGGTGCATAAAAATAATATGTTGCTCCATTATTTCTGGGAAAATATGCTTTTTCTGAACAACAAACAGAACTGGATAAAACAGGATTTGTTGTAGCTATGCTAAAACTCCCTTTACTAGAAACATTTGAATTCTAATAAAACTGAAAGAAGTAAGTTGCTACTTGATGTGTAACATACTTTGTAAATAAAGATATTTGATCTTAAGGGTTCAGGGAGTTTGTGGCCCAAAATCTGTAAACTTCTACTCATGCAAATCTTGTCTCTAAAAAAAAAAAAAATAATGGAATAATATATTCAAGTATTTAACAGCCAGGCATGTGTTTGCCTGCATTTTGATAACAAGGCTCTGAATGATACCCATACAACTGATACTTAAATACATATTAGCTGATACTGAGCTCTATTTTTAAGGTAAAAATCTGGAGGATAGAGGAGGTATTAGGTATGCCATACGTAAATAACTGGCTTCTGTGAAAAGTGCTATGGGGTGTCAGGATTCCTATGAAAAGTGTTTTATGTAAACATACAAAACTGATCCTTTCAGCATGATTTAAAGCTTGATATCTGTTTCTGTAGCTGTCTCTTTCACTGAGTGTAAATGCCAGGAAATAACATACTGAAATTTAGATTATGTGCATAATGCTACCTTTTTTAAACGCTTTATTGCAATGAGAATATATAACACGTGACAATTATTTTGCTTTTCTCTTTATGAATCAAATGCAAGAGAGTGGATTCAACCTACATAGAAGGTCTTTACCCTCTAAGGTTCTGTGTATCCTTGCCATAATTCAGCAAAGAACTTCTCTAGCACTGGAAATTCTCTGTTGTGTTAAAAGCTAGGGAAAAGCATATGTCCTTCACTGGATGCAGCTATGGGTGCATCTAGGACTTCAAAAGGGTGTGCTGCAAAGACCAAGTCATTTGACATTCAGGAAGCCCCTCTTCTGAAGAGCATAACCCAAAGATCAACACCCTCACCCACCACCCTGACCTTGTGAATGCAGCCGAATTGCAGGGCTGAAGAAGCATGCACTTTGAAGCCACAAGAAAGTGAGAGATGATAGGAATCTCTTTAACTCCTCCATAAGAAGCCCTCCTCTTGGAAATCTGCCCCTCAAAATCTGCGCTGAAGTGACAGGAATTTCAGAACTACTGAAGACAACTTCTAAGCTCGTTGATATGTGTAGCCTTGTTATGGGTTTGTGTGGTGCAGTTTTCCTTGGTGGCAGGGGAGGGGGGCTGCAGAGGCGGCCCCTTTAAGAAGCTGCTGGAAAATTCGCCGCGCCAAAATGTCGGACC
>VYZV01029375.1:54652-64934 GCA_013401275.1 Pandion haliaetus | reverse complement strand
TGTTTAATGTTTGGTAGAGGCAGTTAGGAAATCTCTCATGTATAATTCCTATATCCAGCTTCAGCAAAACTAAATCCTTCTTCAGAATCATAACAGGTTTAAATGTGGTTAACAGTTTGACAGATAGGCAGTGAGATTATCAAAAGGTAACAAAGAATTAATGAGACCAAAATTAATGTATCTATCCCTGACTTTTCACAGCTTCTCCTCTGCACTACTCAACAGTTTGTTTATTCCACAGGCAATCCCTTCAAGCAAACTGAAATAGTTGCTATATTTAAAACAGAAAATATCTCAAATACTTGTTTTCCTCTTCTCTGAAATATGAAAATTCCCATCTCAATAATGTGTCTACAACTGGCCAAGCAGAAGTGATTCAGTCCTGGTGTCAACATTTTAGGGCTAAAAGTTACTTTAAACTGGATACTGAATCTCTGCTGTGCTGGGGAAGATTTATCCTTTTCAGAAAAGGAGTTTCATTGAAATTGTTATCCCTTTTGGGGCTCATGAGGCTGGACTTCAGGACTATGACATAACTATGAACAAAAAATACATTTTACTCTTTATGAGTTTTGTGCAGGGGTCTCAAAGTAACTAAAGTTCCTGGCTTTACAAATTGATGCAAATAAAAAAAGATTTTTAATTAAAAAATGGAAAACTCTCTCTAGAACTTCTAAATTCATTTTTTGCAACATAGGTAGTATATTCGGACACATAACAATGCCTTGCAATTGCAAAGCTCTCTTGTCACTTTTTTTAATGACCTGCATAAGTAACTTGTAGCTTTCTCACTCAAGAACAAAGTGATATTCCCAAATCACCATCTTACAAATACCCACTGAAATTAGGAAAAGCCTTCTTTGATTTTTAGATTGGGCAAGCTATGGTGTTATAAACAGATCAGATCATTTGCTATTTTTGCTGTACGCATGTGTAACTGTGGGATTTCTTTGGAGTCATTTTGATTGATAGCAGGATGGAATAGACAACCATGTCCAAATACACAGTTTCTGAGATTGAAGCAAAAAGGAAGCATCTCTTTTTTTTTAATAAAGGTATCATTTTGCCATATGCAGTATCATAAGGGTGAGTGAACATCTTAATTTCAAAACAAATACTGTAAAGGCTGTGACTGCAGTTCTTGATTTTGTCCCTTTTGTATTCCTTTTCCATTCTACAACAAACTTTTAACAGCCAAGATTTAAATTAATGAAAATGGAAGGTAATATCATGGAAATACTTTAACCACAGTGGAGCTAATAGGCACAGCCATGGCACAAAGTGCATCTACTCTAAAGTTATGAAGAATCCTCCTGTTCTTCCCCTGCTCCACTGTAAAAAAGTGTCAGTAAGCTGTGGAAATTGCTATGCACACTATTAAAATCCCTATGTATTCAACAACATTATTATATATTAAAGGTATTTCATCTGAAAACCTAATAAAAGCTGGCACTACAGGTTAGTCAGGGCGTTGAAAGTGACTTGTTTTATGCGTGATGACATTAGAGGGAAAGCTAATAGAAACGTAGATTGTGACACTGTATAATCATTAAATATAGACCTAATTTGGATGGTAATTAACCCTGGAATATTATGTTGTGGGCAGCCCAGGAAAAAAAAAAGAACGAACAACAACTTGCAAAGTGACTGAAAAATGGAGGCAGAGGCACAGAATATAAAAATGCAGGTGAATAACAATCAAGACACAGTCGACCAGTTTGGATTGCCACTTAAAACCTTTGCCTCTGCTGTCTTACCCAATGCATGCTGAAAGAGCAAGCTGCTGATGTCTGCTGCAAAGCCATTATCATCTGTTCTTTTTATTTCCATTGCCAATTATCCTTAATTATTGGAAACTTTTTTAATGTATAATGACTGCTGAAATGTTAGCATGCTCATTAAATTGAAGCTCTAGCTCAAGAAATAGATTTCGATAAGCTACATTATGTTATAGACCTGAATTTTCAAGTAGTCCATTGCCTGTTGACTTCAAGTCCATCTTTGCACAACATTTTCTAAGATATATTTACGTATTTATTTATTTTTACAGGAGAAAGGAACAGAAGGCCAGATTTCTTGTTGAAAGCTGACATAATTAGTATAAAAAGACAGACGTGATCTGAATTGCTAGTAGCTAAGGAATAAATATGGACAAACATTGTTTCTGGAGTGATGGGTGATGTCACTTGAGCAAAGGCAACAGGAGGCTGCAATTCACTTGGAGCCCATGGAAAGGCAGAAAGAAATTTTCTCAGAAACTGCCCATTTATAAGACTCATTGCAGCCAACTATACATCCAGTCACAGGTACCGAGTGCTATCCCTAGGACCATCTTGAAACCCGGTTGCATGAGCTGTAAAAAGCACAAGGACTCAGCTGTCTTTGTGTCACATCTAGAGAGTACAGTCTTGCCTAACACTTATGTGGATTTCATATCTCCACTGTTGCACGTTCCCAAAAAAGCTAGGGAAAATCTGGCTCAGAATGGGTCAGCTTTAGGCATAGGAAAGTGTGAAAAGACAAGTAGGGAATTTGGCAGGAACTCCAGAAAAAATAGAATGTGTAAAAGAAACAGTAAGGGGAGTACTTCTCTGAGCTTTTTGATGCGAGTCACACTACTGACACCACCATCAGGCCTGGGAAGAATGGGTGTGCTGCTGTCCCCTCATCTTGTCACCTTCTCCCAAAGGCAACCTCATCCTGCCTTCCACGTCAGAAATGTCTCTGAGTATGCTGTGTTTGCCCTGGCCTTCCTTTCTTGACTTCCCTGTTGTCTTCTGACAACACCCACGATTTGCAGCTCCTCTGATGACAGAATATTTTACCAAACAAATCTAATTAAAATAAAAGCAAATAACTGACAAGATATGTATGTAACACTGAATATCACTGTGTTTGAGCACATAGCTCTTTCCTTTCTCATTTCCCATCAATCTCTGTCATTTTTTTCTCTTTCATAATTATGAGATCTTAGGAAGAGAAAAAAAGGGCTTTTTTTGAGTAACCTGTTTTAAACAACCTCTGCCCTTACTGCACAAACACGCACATATAACATCATAAAAGCAAACACAAATGTTAAGGTGACAATTCTAATTTCCTTTAGATGTTGTAGCTCTGTTGCTAGCTCTGTATTTCCTTGTTAGGCATTAAAAGACTCATGACAGACACAGGTTTAAGGTGCAGTCTGATCTTTAAGGTTGATTTTTTAAGGTAGTCTTCCTGTTCCAGACATTTCTGTCACACTATCTAGTAGCAATATAAAAGAACAAGAAGCACAAATTTCAAAATAAGACAGGGAAACTAACTGCCTATGTAATTTATTGCTCTTAGTTTTTGATCTGGATTGAAAGCTGTGTTGGTAAAATGGGGTCAATACTATTTTTTTTTCATCATACCTTTATGAAGTGTATATACATAAATACTTTCAGATTTTACACATTCAAACTCCCTCAATGTGTTTTTTGTTTTGTTTTGTTTTTAACAACAAGCGAGATATCAACAAAAAAGCTGTCATCCTATTGTTATTTCCACAGAGCAGTGTTGGTGGATGAAACTCAGTTATTGCTTTAGTTCTGAAGTCCCAGAAAAAACACCTTTATGAATTAGGAGGATGAGATATGGGGAAAGAACCTTTTACTAAATCAAAAAGCATTAATGGGGACTGTGAGGATCTCCTTTATAACCATTTAGTCATCCAACAGAATTGCTACTCCATTCTAGTAGGGAAAACTTACAGAGGTACCTTATTGACTCCCTGCCCGTCCTCACACCCACACTACCCATGAATTGAGTATGTTCCTCCTGCTTCCGAGGACTCTCTCTATGGTTTTGTTAAGGACAATGCTTCCATTCCAGATCAAATAAAATTCATTTTCTATTAATAAATATTACATATACATGTTTTGATATAAAATCCATGCTTGTGAACATCGTCACATCCTTGCTGAAAACAACACTGACAGCAGAGTCAAAATGACTCTGATAAAAGTGATTTTCATAGTGTTTTCCAACTGACCTGCAACACAAAGTACTAGTGAACTTGTAAGGTATCTGGGTGCACAGTGCTCATAAGAATGCCAGCTCAGTTTTGCAGAACCATGGGATTTGGAAAAGCTTCAGAGAACCATTCAAACTTTTGGGATTTCATCAAGAACAAACTAAGCTGCCTGGTCATTTCACTGTGCACAACACTGATCATCACTAGCAGTAAAATCTCTGGAATCAAAATCTGGCTGACAATTTTGTCGATAATATGCGAGGCAGAGTACAGTTCAGTTTGCTCTTTAACAGTTATATTGGCTGTGCTGAACTGACAGTAATAACAACTTGGTTTTGTCAGTAAACTAAGCAGATATGATTAGGATTTTTATAGAGATGCATAGGGTTTTAGCCATGCTTTTGTCATTAAAGTCAATAGAAACTGGGCAGCTGAAACCCCAGGTAACTCCGCAGCAATTTATACCACAGGGAGAAGATAAGTGAAGTAACAAAATGCTATTTTTTCCATTGAAATTCAGTACTCAGTAAAGTTGCTAGACTGGCAGCCTTGCGAAACAGCAGTTCTTTGCTCTATTTATCCACATGACAGGTACAGCATAAGTAGCAGCAATATGGATATCTTTCTCCTGCTGTACCAGTGTGTTACATATTTTTTCAATGGCACTCATGATCGCCACCGTGATCTGGGGCACTATTTGTAAAATGCATGAGCTCAGTCTTCCTAGTCATTAGCAGTACTCATTCCTATACCTATCTACCCTAGCAATGAACAAGGTGTTTTTCTGCTTTTATAGGCAGTCATGCGAGCCTGTTATATGACTCTTATGCAAACTATTGATCTGTTATCACATTAAGAGACTCACTGAAGTCAGCTGCAAGCATCAGCTGTTTATGGTTGTGTTCTGAATGTCTTTCCTTCTTATGATGTGCTGGACATTCCTTGCTCTGAATAACTAAGGATGCAAAGGGCTAAAGAAATTATTATTATAGCTGTTGTTGATCAAGCACGAATCATCTCCATGCTATGCCTTTTCCTACCCTTCTCCATACAGTTGCTTTTTTCCTTTCCCCATTAAGTACCCAGATAAGCAGAAGAAAGAAATTAAAATTGCTAAACCTGGCTTTAGGAAAGAAAGAAAAATTATGTTTTGGACATTGAATTTCCTTCATCTTGTAAATACTGTCTCCACCAAAAGCCTTTCCTATGTCTGCTTGCCTGCCTCTAAGCATCTTTAACTTACATTGGCAGAGGTGCTCCTCCAAATATAAAGATAACTTTTAGCTTTTCATTGAGGTCTGAACCAGGGAGAAAGTGCACCCAATTAGAAAAGAATTATTTCCCTGATCTTCTGAGCTGCAGTTATCCTGAGATTCTTCGGGCTCTTGTGATGTTATAAGAAAGTAGCTTAATATATCAATTACCTAGTCAATTGCAAAAGACCTCTACGGAGAGCAGCCTTCCCTACATTCTAATCAGGGTCAGTCATGATCTATAGATGCATGGGATGAAAGGCTGGAGAGATGTCACTACTCCTACAACAATGTTTAGCTTAATGAAATATGTAGGTAGTAATTTTTATAATAAGGAGCCTGGACAAATTATAACCGTGAAAACATGGGGAGAAAGGAAAAGAAAATGTATCTACTTAAAAGACATTATCTATTTAAAGACTTAACTTTAGAAAAAAAAAGGGGGGTAAATTTTGCATTTCTAAAACATGAATTTTCAATGTTTCTTTCCTGTGCCTTGCCCATCTCTTTGATGCGTAATTGAGTTTGAACACCTTGGAAAAAACTTAAGACTGGTTGAGCCAGCCATTCAGATCATCATAGTTTGCACCTTTGTAATGGGGTGATTAAAGAGTAACCGCAGGAGGATTAAGTATACTTTTCTGCATTGACTAATTTATATGTATCTCAGGTAGTTAAAAAGTAGGCATTTTTGTGCTATTGCTGAGAAATAGCTGTACAGCTTTTATTCAAAGCAGGCATTCCGAGCCACTAACAGCCCAAAGAATTCTGTGACCAGGGGGTGCTAGCAAGTGGTAATTACACTCTGAGACAAATGAACTTTAGGAGAATTTTTTATACTTTACTAAGAAAACTCTGACAGATTATTTTCTGTAAGAGAGCTCAAAATTTGTGTAAGCACAAATTTTACACAAATAAATCTGAATTTCTCAGTTCTAAGGCACTGTTTTTTTCCAGAAGTGAAGCTATTAATAATAATGTTTTAACCTTATTGAATATGTTGTCCACTTTAAGATATCCTTTGTAGTTTTCCTGAATATAGAAACATTCATTTGTAAAATCATTCACAGCAAGTTATAACTTGTTGTCCTTTGCTTCTGAACATTCACTGAAAAGATTGTGTTTCAGTGATGGGTAGCATGATCCTTGTAATAAGAAAGGTTATACATGCTTGTTAGGTTTCATAATGTTTTCTATGCTTATCTACCTTTTCCATCACTCACAATTTAGTTGTTGAAGGTTTTGGGCTTTCATTTTCTGTGTTGAATCTCTGCCTCAGAGTGAATTCTTTTCATTTTGGAAGGAAGAGCAGTTCTGCTGTTTCTAGTCAAAGGTGAAAAAAGGATTATTTAAAGGAAATAAATAATCTCATCTTTTTTAAATAGTTCTATAACTAAAATGATTGGAATCTGAAAGGTAAAGGTGTCCACAGCGAGAGTTTTCACTAGTACCGGTTAGCTCAAGTGAAAATTGTTTTGGTTACATTGTAAACCTGTTGAAACAGTGTCCCAAGTCCAGTTGTCTAAGTCCATAGTCTATATTCAAGGAATGATTCATTGTGCTTGCATGTCTGGCTTACATAATAATGAACACTCTAATCAAATTTGTAGCTGCAAATATTTAGAGACAGCTTTGACTGGATGGAAAGGCTACTGTGGTTTTATAAGGTGTGATAAGTGAGTGAAGACGAAGGGAGGAAGGACTCATAGGACTCCTCATAGCCCTCATCTGAGGAGAGGCTGAGAGAGCTGGGACTGTTCAGCCTGGAGAAGAGAAGGCTCAGGAAGATCTTATCAATGTGTATAAATACCTGAAGAGATGGTGCAATAAGGACACAGCCAGGCTTTATTCAGTGTTGTCCACTGACAGGACCAGAGGCAGTGGGCACAAACTGAAGCACAGGAGGTTCCATCTGAACATCAGCATACTCTTTTTCACTGTGAGGGTGACTAAGCACTGGCACAGATTGCACAGAGAGGTTGTGGAGGCTCCCTCCTTGAAGATGGATCCACCTGCCTAGTGGATGAGGGGAAGGCTATGGATGTTGTCTACCTGGACTTCAGTAAGGCCTTTGACACTGTCTCTCACAGTATACTCCTCGAGCAGCTGATGGCACATGGCTTAGACAAGTGTACTCTTTGATGGGTAAAAAATTGGCTGGATGGACGAGCTCAGAGGGTTGTGGTGAATGGAGTTAAATCCAGTTGGTGGCCGGTCACAAGTGGTGTTCCCCAGGGCTCAGTACTGGGGCCGGTTCTCTTTCATATCTTCATCNTGACAGTCGGCTGAATATGAGCCAGCGGTGTGCCCAGGTGGCCAAGAAAGCCAACAGCATCCTGGCCTGTATCAGAAACACTGTGGCCAGCAGGAGCAGGGAAGTGATCGCCCCCCTGTACTCGGCACTGGTGAGGCCACACCTTGGGTCCTGTGTTCAGTTTTGGGCCCCGCACTACAGGAAAGACATTGAGGTGCTGGAGCGTGTCCAGAGAAGGGCAACGAAGCTGGTGAGGGGCCTGCAGCACAAGTCTGATGAGGAGCAGCTGAGGGAACTGGTTTTGTTTAGCCTGGAGAAAAGGAGGCTGAGGGGAGACCTTATCGCTCTCTACAACTACCTGAAAGGAGGTTGTAGTGAGGAGAGTGCTGGTCTCTTCTATCAACTAACTAGTGATAGGATGAGAGGAAATGGCCTCAAGTTGGGGCAGGGGATATTTAGATTGGATATTAGGAAAAATTTCTTTACTGAAAGGGTTGTCAGACATTGGAACAGGCTGCCCAGAGAAGTGGTTGAGTCACTGTCCCTGGAGGTATTCAAAAAGCATGTAGACAGGGCACTTCATGACATGGTTTAGTGGGCATCGTTGATGGTTGGACTTGATGATCTTAAAGGTCTTTTCCAACCTAAGTGACTCTATGATTCTATGATTCTAAGATATTCAAAAGCTGTCTGGACATGGTCCTGGGCAACTGGCTCCAGGTGGCCCTGCCTGAGCAGCGGGGTTGGACCAGATGACCTCCAGAGGTTGCTTCCAACCTCAGCCACTCTGTGATTCTGTGAGTCTATGACATCAAAACAAGCTCTGTAAAATGGTTTGCAATTCAAATGACTGATGCTTGTTGGTGGGAGCAGAAAGATCCAGAATAAAAACTAGGGTCCAGGATAAAGAACACCGGCTTATGGAACCTCCATTTGCTATTCTAGTGATGGTTAATTAATGTTGTGCTTTTTAAGTCATGCACTCTGTTGTGCTGTCTGCACATGGCTATAACAGTTGCCAAGGAATCTTCTTCTAGTTTACCTGGTGTTGATGTTGATCTTAAACTAATTCTTTCCATTTGATGGAAGAGTTTCCCGAAGTTGAGGGGTTGTCTACAATTAAACACAGTTGTCATCTAGTTGTCATTTATCTGTGTCAGTGTAGATGACATAGCAATAAAATAATGATTACCTGCTTTCCATTTCTCATTACCTTTGCTAGTTCCACATGTCTTAGGAATACCTTCTTTAGGCTAAGAGTAAGACTCAAGAACTGCATCCAGCAGTCCTGATGAAGGTAAAATTTGGCTTTTCTGAAAGAGACATATGTAAGAGGTATTATACAAATATAAAGCTAAACCACATTTTCAATACTTGTTTCCAAAGTATCTACACTTTATCACTGAGATGGAGCAAAATTCAGGGAATACCTTAAAACACCCAGGTACTCAAAGCATGCTAGAAACAGGCAGAATTCTAGAAACACATAGAAGCCTATGTCCAATCTAAAACAGTAATTCCTTCAAATCCTCCTGAAGATAGCCCTTCCCTCATAGAAAAGAAAAAAATTTCCAGAGTAATGTTCTGATGCTATTTCCTGAAAGTATCTTCTCTGATTTTTAACAACTACTTATGTGGTAAGAAAATGCATAGAGGTGGCAAGGACATTTTATGAGAGATTTTATTTCTGTACAGCAGATAGATGGAGATGGTGTAGAACAATGTTTCTGTAATATGGAATTATAGAAAATGAGATATTAATTGCCTTATTTGGGATGTGATGAAGAGGGAGACAAAGACTCCTCAAGGATTCTTTGTGTTACGATGCTGCTGCCAACGAATATATATGGTACACGTTGGTCTCTGGAAGAAACTGTGTTCATGCGGACCTTATTACTAGCTCCAAAGCTCACCCACAGTGTCACCCTTTGAATATCCTGAAAAAGTGTTGGGATGCTGGACACTGCAAGAATCCTGAGCTGCAGTCTTAAATATCGTCATCTCCATTGAGAGGGCACTAACCTCTATACTCACACCTTTGCTCAGGGTTTGTTAAAAGTCTGTTCAAATAATTTCCTTCAGTGCTACTTCTTTGTCATGAAAGTATAAGGAAATAGTGCTGATATTTTGATAATCCTCACCTCATTGGAAACCCTCGTTAAGCACATTTAGATATTTCCTATGCCTGACAAAATAATTGGCAAATTGGTAACCAGTGAGGAAATTTTCTGCTCCTGAAGCACCACACAGATCTAAGTGGGATACTTTTACACATGCTGAACTTCATATTTCACAAAAACATAGTATCACATCCCAGTTTCTCAGGATGATGACTCAGGTTTGCTGATTTCCAGGTCAAGCTTAAGGTGAAACAACACCAGGGATCATTTAACTCACAAAACTCAATTTTTATTTGCTCACAACAAGAATTGGCATGCTCACCACCAAAATTGGTATGCTCACCTCCAAAATTGGTATGCTTACAACAAAAATTTGCATGAGGCTATGTCAGTAAACTGTGTAACATGTGCTAGCCATACATCACCAAATATATACTACAGGCCTTGCTTATTTGGGAATCAGTTCAAGGAAGACAATAAGGGGAGTCCTCCTGTTGAGACACATGGTTCAGAGTGGACCCCCTTCCTTTCTAGACTCCTTCTCAGCGAGGAGCCTAGGGGTGGCTGAATCCACTCCTAGTCCCAGACTCAGTCAATGGTTTATGTCTAAAGGGGTGAGGTGTAGGGATTATGGAAAAGGGAAAGAGAAGAGAAGAGA
>VYZV01029375.1:37965-53948 GCA_013401275.1 Pandion haliaetus | reverse complement strand
GAAGAGAAGAGAAGAGAAGAGAAGAGAAGAGAAGAGAAGAGAAGAGAAGAGAAAAGATTTCACTGGTCCTGGGTCCAGCGTTGGTTCAGTCAGCTGAGGGGTCCAGTTCCAGTGGGCTTGTGCCCATGGGGCTTCAGTTTGTGTCCTTTTATCATCCTTGCCCCTCCTGTGGGTGGGCACTTAAACCTATTAGGCTAATTAGGTAGCCTTTGGGCCGTGGGCTTGGGGGTCATTTGGGGAGTAGCTTCCCCTTCCCTGCACAAGTGATCTTTCACCATACATGGTGAGCTGCCCTGTTCAGCACATCAGACCAGCACACCAGAACAGGGAGCTGTGCACCCTCCAGCACGCCCTCCCCCTCCTGTTGCTGATGGGTGCTGATGGGCTTCTTTTTACCTATGGTTCCTTGCTAGGCAGAGTTCGTTGTTATGCAGAGTTAGTCGTGAAGCAGAACTTGCCCCACCACAACGTTTGAGACCTTAACTCCTTTAGTCTCTCACACATGGATATTAATAATGTTGTGTACTGTACACAAGCATGCAAATATTATTTATTAATGTATATGGCTTATCACTGACTGAGATTATTCATAAAAGTAAACCAAACATAGTGTAACAAGAATGGGTTTCAGATGCTTGATCCTGCTCTTGTCTCTGCAAAATGATGACAGATGGGTGTGAAGTTTTTGAAGTTAATGAAATAGAAAAATATATAATAATAGCATTTTGTGCTTTTTTTTTGGATAGTCTAGAGTTTGTTTCATTAAGCTAAAATTGTAGAGTAATACATGTGATTTAGTCTCTGCTGACTTGCATTTATTCCGTAGTTTAATTCAAGGTATTGGCATTCACTTCTGGAGCACTAACAGATCTGGAATTTTATAGCCATTTTAAAGATCACTTGTTCATTTTCCATTTCATATAAACAAGAGGGGAGGAGTTTTGGGGAGTGGAATGTTTTTTTCCTTTTTTTTCTTTGTTGCACCCATGGAAACAACTGGCATTGGCACACAACCAACACCTTTAACACTGAGATTCACTCCCTCCCTCAATCTTTTGGAGCTTCTATTCAATGATATACAAGTAGTACTACTGCAAAGCCTATCTACTGTCGGACGCGTTTTCTGAGGGGGATAGTATAAAAAAAGATTGTATGAATAATCAGAATATAGAGTAGTTGCCATGCAGGTGGCTTGGTGAATAATGCAGAATTAAATGTTTCCAGTAAATATTACATTTAAAAAATCATTTTTTGTATTAAAAAAAAAAGAGCTATATATGTGTTGATGATTATACACATTTTGTGACTTTATATATATGGTTAAAATTGAGAACAGAAGAATAAACCACAATATGAAGGGTAACAAGTTGCATCATGGTCTACTGGTAATTAAAAAAGACAAGGACACCAGGATCCTGTCTTGATTGTGACCACAGATGAAAGTCTCTGCTGTGCCTAAGCATGTTACATATACATACAAAATGTTCTTTTTATAATACACATGGAAGTGTAGATTTGCCTCAATGGCAGGTTTTCTAACACATTTTATCAGAGAGAAGCATTGTAAACTGCAGGCCAAATATAACCCCTGGTTTATTTTGGAGGGGGAAAGGGTTTTTTCCATTTAAATTTTAAACCAGAAATTTATGGCTGAGAAAACAAGGCTTGTCTGGCTGTCTGCTGAGAAGGCACATACAGTTGCAGTCTGCACAGTATAATCTAAAACATAAATACATGGATAGGACAGCAGAGAAACTAGTTGTAGGGGGGGTTTTTTGTCAGATAGTGGAGTCACTTGTCAGGAATCCAGAAGAGAGTTTGCAAAGCTTTCCTTCTTGTGCCTAGGGAGGCACTTGGCTGCCAATGTGAAGAAAGAGACTGCCTGAAGAACTCAGATTGGTCTACTTTATCCACATCAGCCAATTATTCCCTTGAGCATAATCATACTCTGCTATGGAAGAGGAAACGATAATGTCTTAATGTCTGTACCTGAGATCTCTACCACAGAATTTGGCTATTTCATGCCATCTGAGAACATATTAAAATGCCTTTCAAATATTTAAGACCCAAGCTATCTGACCAGAAAAAAATTGCAAAGGCATGTTTTTCAATTAATCACAGACAGATTTTTTTTTTTCTCTCATACATTAAGATGCATTAATCACGTCACAAAGCTTTGAGGTTATATGATATGACGATTTAGCAATCCAAATCAGTGCATCTCAATTAAACCACAAAACTGCATTTAGATATCATGTCGTATATTTCCCTCTCTCTGTACTCGCAAGCCAAGCTAAGATTTTATAGGTAAAGAATGAAGCTAACGTGCTTGACATGCATGACTTTTTACTTTTAAATGAATACTCATTTAGGATAGAAGTGGTGAATTTCAGAATTCAACACTTGTTATGGAATGCTCAACAAAAGGCTATTTCACCGAGAAAATAAATAATTATACTGGTTATTCAAAATTAGGTCAGTTTTGATTTAGTTTTTACCAAATATGATACTGCAATAATAAGAAGTAGCATCAGAGAATATTCCAGACGACTTCAATTCTTCCTCTTTTTTCAGTTATTTCAGTTCTTCTAATTTTTAATTGTAGTGTATGATACAATGCCACTGAATAACCCTGTAGTTATCCTTAAGTTCATCCAAATATATAGCATATATTGTTCTTGAAACTATTTTTTTTAATGAATGCATATGAAATATATTTAACTCCATTCTACAACCTGTACCCCATCTAGTATTTGTACTAAATAAATGTAATTCATTCAATATTGTTTATCAGAACATGGTTCTTTTTTTTTTTCTTTACAAAGAATATCACACTTAAAGAGATGTGTTGAATACATAGAAATTCTGTAAGTCTTTCAGACTTGCAGTCACCTAATACCGCTAATCTTCTTTGTGCAATGCATGGTCCAGAATCACACCAGCAGAGCAGAAGGAATATATTGTGCCACAGTGACTCTAAACTAAAAGAATGATTACAGGAAGCTCTGCTTTCAAGTGCTTCCAGAATAACATTATTTTCCCTTTCAAAATAACCAGTGAGCTACACGTTTGTATTTGCACAGAACTGTCTCAGGGCTTGTGCTCTGTTATCCTAACAATAAGCTATCTGAGTTCACTCACCTAGCCCCCCAAGACAGGATGTTTTTGGGAAAGGTTGATAAGAAGAAATGAAATGATGCTAGGAAGACATTTCAGCAGAGATGAGCTTGCTGTTCTATATTGCTATTCCTGCTGCTGCTGAGGCCATCTTGAGCAGCGACTGTGGCTAGTGTCCCTCTTCAGAAGCAGCAAAAGTCAATCTGACTTTTAATTTCTCAGCCAGAGCAAGTAGCCAAACTGTAACTGCATTTGGCTCCCATAGGCAAGTACATAGTTCACCTATAAATAAAGCCAGGCTGTTGTGCATGTGTGCACATGTATTAGGAATGCTAGCTATACTCAAGGTACACCTGAGCATTTGAGTCAATGTGTTTTACTTAAGAGGTCCCCTCCCTATACAAGTGTGTATGAAATAAAGGCATAGAATTTCCTCATAGGAAGGAATGTACGAAGTCAAGAAGCCTGAATTCCATGTTGTTATTAAAGTAGCAGAGCAGAAGAAAAGTTTACAATAATTTCATCTCTTTTGTCAACCTAAAAAAAAAAAAAAATCCTAAAACCTGCTACTCACTTGTGAAACTGTGGAGTTGAAGATTGATTCTATTACAGTTAGAATCACAAGACTAGAAAGTATGTGGTGCAGAATGGAGAGGAAAACCGTAAAATAACAACTGATCCTCTTCAAATGACAGCAGGAGCAATGGAGAATATCTAAGAGGTAAATGTGGCATTGATTAAGACAATTTGATTTTTGTACAGAAAAGTGGAGTCTCAAAAAACAGAATCAAAGGAAAGAATCTGAGACTGTTGCAACTCCCTCCTGCTGCTCAAAAGACACAAGAGGGATGCAGTAATACTTTCTGAGGTTTTTTTCTAAAAATTTTGGAGAAGAGTCTGATTGCAGCTCTGTACAACTGAAAACAAAACAAAACAAAATCAAATCCTGAAGAATATAAAATACATCAACTTTTTAAAGTCTGACAAAGGTGGAAATTAAATAATGCCTCTTACAAGTTTCTACTGAAATTAACACTGAAACTTTATAAAACATCTTTATTCAGTCAAATAGCAACCAACATTGGAAAAGATATGAATGTATACTGGGAATAAGAGTCCATTCCCTGAATGATATAGGCTATATTGGCTATTTAATGTTAAATGTTATAATGCAAGTGGGGCTGTAACTGCATTTCTTTGGATGAATACAAGCTTTTTCAAGGATGTAAGTGTTGGTGAAGATTTGTTTACCTTTATATCAGTGTTTGTGTTTTTTTAAATAAGTATTTAAAGGGCAAAGCGTATCCCCCACATCCAAAAAAAACCCAGTCCTTAGCTTAGCAAAGATGTGTGGGAAGTTATCTTTGCTAAACCAATTTTTAAAAACAGGGGAAATAGAACATTTTTTTCTGTGTAAAGCTAGCAAGGACATTAAAGAATAGCATAGTATTTAACTGAGTTTAAAGTACAGTAATGGTCAAGATATTTTTCAAAAGATATTGAAAAATCATTATCAAAAGACTGAATTTTGATGTTATAGAAGTTTCAACAGATGGTGATTTGTGCTGCAGCGCTTTCTAGCAGATTTTTTGAAAGAATGTGATGAAATGTCATATGTTTTTGACATTTGGTTTTCATTAGAGAACTATTTCTCACCTGATGCTGTTTGACTCTTCAGATGCTTTTGATGATTTGATGGCAATATTGACTGCAGCTTATATTTTATTTCTTTCACTAACTTGAATTCTTTTCCTTTTTAGTCTAATATTTCAAGTCACTCTGTGTTTTAACCCCTTCTTCTCCAATTAAATTAATATAATGGAACTTTTAATGGCCATTCTACAGTTAAAGCTGTATTGAGATGAAAAGTATGTAAGTATAGGCACAATGTTACATTCAACCTAAAACTTCCTAGACCTAATCAACATGGTGCATAATGGACAGAAGTCCATAATTTGTTAAGACTGGTAGGATACTCAGAAGGATCTTGGTAACCACTTGGCTATCTAACTGTGGTGGGCTGGCCCCAGCCAGCAGCCAAGCACGCACACAGCTGCTCGCTCACTCCTCCACCTGCAGCGGGACAGGGGAGAAAACACAAAGAACAGGAGAGAAAACTTGTGTGTCAAAATAAAGACAGGGAGATCACTTACTAGCTGATGTCATGGGCAAAGCAGTCTGGACTTGGGGAATTTAATTTGCCAGTTAACATAAACATTAAATTATTGATTCATGTACTAGGAAATGAAAAGGGAATCATTTAGCCACTTGGCAAAACACCTTTCCTCTCCCTTTGCCATGCTCAACTTCACTTTCAGACAACTCTCCTTCCCCAGTGTTATTGCTGCAGGTTATACTTGGTCCCTTCAGCTAGGCAACTGTCAGTGCATAGTTGTTTCTCCCTGCTGACCTTTCCTTACTGCCCTTTTCCTGTGCTCCAGTATGGGTCCTTGTTATGGGTTTGTGTGGCACAGTTGGAGGTTTTTTTTAGTACTGGGGGAGAGGGCCACAGGGGTGGCTCCTGTGAGAAGCTGCTGGAAGCTCCCCTGGCTCCAAGTCGGACCCACCTCTGGCCCAGCCCGACCCAACCAGTAACAGTGGTAGCACCTGGGAGAACATATTTAAGAAGGGGAACCGGCAGGGAGTGGAGGGATTGGAATGTGAGAGGAACACCTCTGCAGATACCTAGGTCAGTGAAGAAGGGGGGGGAGGAGGGGTGCCTGAGGAGGCTGATGGCCCTGCAGCCCGTGGTGAGACAGCAGGCTGTCCCCCTGCAGCCCATGGAGGTGAGCGCTGGAGCAGAGGCCGTGACTCCATGGGAAAGCCCACGCTGAAGCAGTATGTGACTGAATATCGGCCTGTGGAAAGGACCCACGCTAGGGAAGTTTGTGAGGAATTGAAGCCCGCGGAAAGGACCCATGCCAGGGAAGTTTGTGAGGAACTGCAGCCCGCGGAAAGGACTCATGGTGGAGAAGTTCGTGAAGGACTGTCTCCCGTGGGAGGGAGCCCATGGTGGAGCAGGGGATGAGTGAGGAATCTTCCCCCTGAGGAAAGGAGCGGCAGAGACAAAGTGTGGTGAGCTGACCCCTGTTCCCCATCCCCTGTTCCCCTGCGCCGCCGGGGGGAAGAGGTGGAGAGAACCGGGAATGGAGCTGAGCCGGGAAGGTGGGATGGAGGGGTGGGGGGAAGGTGTTCTGAGGTTTGGTTTTCCTTCCTAATATCCTTGTTTTGTTTTGATTGGTAGTAAGTTCAATTGATTTCGTTTCTTCCCCAAGGTGAGCCTGTCTTTTGCCCGTGACCATAAGTGGGGAGTGATCCCTCCCAGTCCTTGTCTCGACCCACGAGCCTGCCTTTGGATTTTCTCCTCATCCCAACATGGCCAGGGGAGGGGGTGGGGAGTGAGTGAGCGGCTGCGTGGTGCTTTGTTACCGGCTGGGATGAAACCACGACAGTCCTTCAGAGGTGACAGTCCTTTCAGATGTGTGCTTACTCTGCCATGGAGCACCTCCTCCTCCCCTGACCTTGTTTTTCCTTCTGTTGCTTCTCACTATTTTGTTCCCTCGTTGTCTTCAGCACCAGTGTTTTCTTAAATATGTTATCACAGAGGTGCCACCAGCTTTTCTGGTGGGATTGGCTCTGCCCTGTGGCGGATCCATTTTGAAGCCAGCTGGAGCTGCTTGTGTCTGGCATAGGGCAGCCCCTGACCTCCTCCCAGAGAGGCCACCCCTGCAGACCACCCCATACTACCAAAATCTTGCAATTTACTCCCAATACATTAGGATAGCTGAAAGGAAAGGAAAAGTTGTCTGGTATAAGTAGGTACATAATAGTTATAATTGACAGAATAGATAGATGCCAATGACAGTGGTTCTTCTTTGGATCTCTGCAGCACTGTCCAGGATAAGGATATGGAGGTTACAGAACCCTGCAAAAAAGTGTCAAAATAGATCAGCTAGTCTACTGCTTAGAAGACTTCTCACAAAAAGGAAGGTTGATAAAATAGTTAGCTTCAGTCCTTATAAACTTTGTACCTCACATATTTATCACCAGGACAGAGACAGCATTTTCTGGTAAACTACAGAATGTTATTTTTCTTCATTTGGAATGCTTTATTTCACCACTTAAAAGAAAATGGTAGTCAGATAAGCAAGCTGCTTTTCCTCCTGGCTCATCGATATAATTTCTCACATACATGCTCACTGCTACTGACTGATGAAATGGAGAGACATACTGTACTAAGCCCACTGGGAACAGAGATGGGGATGATGATTATGTAGCATTGAAATACGAGATGAGTCATGAAAAAAGCAGAACTCAAACCAAAACTCTTTCTTCAGGGTGAGAGGGCAAGTATGGTGAAAGAAGAAAGCAAGGAATGCCTTGGAAATATGGATACTGAATTTGAATGGTCATCTTGGATATGGAATGACTCCTTTGGGGCAGCTGAGCGTGGTAGTATGAACAGGGGATATGAACAAGAAAAGTGAATAAAGTGGAAAGACGATAAGGCATCTGCATATATTTTTCTTTTTCATCCAATAGGATGCTCATAAGTGTCCATTTGTTGCCTCAGATCTAGGAAATACCAATCACCTCAGCATAAGTTAACAGATAAACTGTCAGTAATTAATCTCACACACATGGATTCTGCGTGGGAACTATTTTATCATTGACCAAAACCAGACCAAAGTGTTCAACATTTTCTGACTTTAAAAAAGTAAAAATCAATCAGATTTTGATACATTCCAATGTCTAGAACAACCTTTGTTTTCCAGAACAGAAAAAAAACATGAAAAAATGTTAGCAGAAGCCCTTTGCTTTGAAAATATGACACACACCTACACAACATCATCTCCAAAGCTAGTGTATTTGATACTTTGTTTTCCTGCTGAGAAGTGGAGAAATTCAATTACCAAGCATTTAAGAATTATAGTACCAATTCATTGTTCTGTGAAGAAATCGACAATGGTGGTTCTTATGGCATATAGTCAGTATAATTAAACATCAATTTATGTTACTCCATGGAATATATGAAATATAGAAAAATGTAAGTCTACAGAAGTTTCTCAGCTAATCAAGAATGTATTACTCACACAGAGCACAGGAGATGACAAAGAAGAATGCCTACGCATGTTCATTGATGTATAGTTTTATTTACTTGATAGATGATGAAGCTCTTTCCATCTATCTTCTTAATCTGTATTTAGCTAGTTTCAAAGGAAAAGTTTTAAATTATAGATTGTAATGTTATGTTGGCATGATACAGTACTGTGTATCAATTCACTTTATGGAGCTGTTATGAAGTTAACCTACATAACACACTGACTGTGTGAATATTAAAATTCTGATTAAAAAATGTTGACCTGATTCTTTCTTTCCAGCTCATATTCTACCAGTCATATACTAATGTAAATCAACTTTAAATGGATTTCAACTAGCATAAGACTGAGATAAGTATTTAGAAACAGCTCCGATACTTATGCAAGGGTGACTTTTCTAATGTGGCTTACTTTGGAAAATATCATCAAAGTATAATTCATGTAATACAGAACAAAGGCAACATTTTGATTATATACATTTACAATACATATATGTATATACATTATATATACACTTTCACTTGCCTTGTAAACTGATATGAAACATTGGCATCAATATATTGCATTGATTTAATGATTGCAAGTATTTTATAAATATCTGCATTTGTAAATGATAAATAGCTATAAAGAGGGGAGGAAATGCATTTCCATATAGTTCTTGAGAAGAGAATGGGATTTCCTGTTCTTCAAAGAAAGCTGTTCTTATGAATCCTTTAGGTGTTCATAAATCTTCAGCTTACAATTTCACTGCAAACAGCAAGGTGTCTGTGCAGTTAGAGGTTCTATGCTCAGCCTTCTGTGAGCTGTTTCAGAGAGGTTAAAAAGCTCCAGGTGATCCCACAACAGGGCTGAATATTACCCTTCTGTGCAACCTCAGCTACTGCTGACTTCAATTTCCACCTGCTCTTGGGGCAGATGGCTTCAGAACTCTTCAATTTCCACCTGCTCTTGGGGCAGATGGCTTCAGAACTCTTCAATTTCCACCTGCTCTTGGGGCAGATGGCTTCAGAACTCTTCTAGCAATGACCCTGGGCTGCCTTTTCTGCCCAGCGTTCCCATTAAAATGCCATATTAAGGACAGATGGAAATAGTCTAGGCAGTCAGAGTGTGCTGATAAATGCTCTGTCCAAGACTTTAGGCATCATGTATTCCAACAGTTTCCTGTGCAATCTACTCCAAAATGTCCTGAATGGATTGAAGAGTGTAAAAAGTCATTACATTTAAACATGAATCCTATCTTAAGGCCATTCAATGAATGCAGTATACGTTAGAATGTTACTTCAAATGGGAATCCACAGACTATTCTTTCATTCCCCTTACAAGACTGGCATAAAATTTTAGGACTAAAGATGGAGATAAACAATGAACTTAGTAAGTAATGACCATAAATTCAATATCTGTCAAAACTGTATTTACTTCCCTTGCTAAAACATTAGAAAGTTTATCATGTCAAGAGAAATGTAGAAGGGCCAATGATACTGTATTCCTCATTAAACCAAAATTTTCCATGTGTTTAGTTACTGAAATGCTATTGTACAGCCATAGATAACTTTCCATTTATGGTTATCATTCCATATTTGTAAAAAAGAAAAACAAAAAAACAGATAAAAGAATCACCCTGTCAGTGCATGCAAATTGTATTTATGTATACACATATACACATTTATATTTCTGTGCTCTTCTCTATTTATATAATTTAATGTAAACACTAAAATATATGCATATTTATGAATAGCTGACATTGCATCTTGGAAAGACCTGAATAATGTTTTAAAATATTTGCATATTCTCTTTTTATGTATGTGCGCATGATATCTCTTTCTACATATAGTATGTGTGTGTTTGAAATAATTCATTTGTACACTTCAGAAATGCAATGACTACATGACTGGAAACTACTGCTTTGTTTATTGAACCTTGGCACTGCAGGGCTGTATCTAACTGTATTATTCAAAAAAGAACTACAGTTTTTGTTATTTCTAGTTTCAGTTGAAACAGATATTCATTAAAGTGCAGATCTGGGAAACTGGAAGTTCTGTCTAGAGGCTAACACGGCATGGGTTGAAAATTAAAAAGAAAAACAACATGTTTTTCTGGCTTGCTTTCCACAGAAATTTGTAATTTTCTAGTTTTAATTTGTTCTTGATTGAGAGCTGTAATTTTTTACCAAATGAACCTTCATATACGTCTACAAATCACGGCACAAATTTACTGCATCTAAGATTGAAGTGCATATGAATCTAGGTCTCCAAAGACTTCGATCTTATTTACCTACTGCATCCAAATATTGATATTTTGTAAGGTCCTAGTCTTCAAAAGCATCTGTTTCCCTCTGATTGACAATGTGGGAAAATCCATTCGGTGGTTTGGCATCATGACAGTTTCTTTCTATAGGTAGAAATATATAAAGGAGGAATAGATGGGACCTAGGAGACTGCTACTGGTTGTTAACTCAATATTGCCACTAAATTTGTACTTCAAAGAATTTGTAGGGGGAGTATGAGCTGAAGTAAGGAGGAGAAAGAGTCAGATTTACCCTCTTTAATTATGACTCCCTTGGACCTTATCAGAATCCCAACTTTTATGTTGCTGAACTTTTTTCCACCAAAGCTAGGGTTTTGATATTATACAACATTTTAACACTATCATCCCTTATGGCCATCATTCTACCTCCAACTGGCATTTGTATAGTACGCAGTGCAAATTTCTTGGCAAGTATTTTGAAAATCAATTTCAAAAGAATGACCATATCGATGTGGGTATTGTTATACCCTGTGGCTCTTGGAATTGTTTAGAAAAACTCTCAAGCAACCTTCAAATACGGATTTGACAAGCCTTAACTTTGATAAAACTTACATGTTCCATGCCTGTTTGTTTTACTGATGTTAACTTACTCACCCCAATATGGTTTTGAAAATGAACATGTAAAATGTGTATGCAAACATCCAGTTCATACAAGGTAGTAGTAAAGTAACAGGAATAGAAACAAGAGAAAGCTTAATGATTTATTCACCATCTGTGACTTTTCTGCTATAATTGCTAAAGAGGCATCTCAATAGGGAAATCCATTATTTTGGAAGTCAGGGGAGGATACAGACATACGTGTATTGTTGAACTGTGGTTATTTTGCTCTAATGTTTAGGACTCTGGTTAGCTATTGTGATAAAAATAGAGCAAGGCACAGTGTCTGCTTCATTAGTCCTTCAGCAGACCTTACTTTCAATTTTGATCTATGAAGATTCAACTCCCTCAGTTTGCTTTGTGATCTTTCCCAAGTTTCACTTTTTCACCATCTTGCATAAGAGAGGTTCACTAGGGAACATTTTAAAAAGACACCAGTGACAACTTCAAATAATTCTCCTCCAGTCTTCCCCATCTCAGGCAGTATTTTGAAAAACAGCAGCTTAAATTTAATTTCCTAAAACTACATATCAACATTTGCTTACTTTCTAAAGAATGTTTGTTAGACATTTTGTGGCCTTTTTTTCTTCTCATCAACTTCTTTATCAGACTTGACCTGCATACAAGAGGAAGTAATTTTCAAGAATAGTACTTGTAGAATCTTATAAATCAGGATTATTCTTATGCTTTGGTGTGTTCCTAATGGCTGATTTGTGAATCTTTTTGCATGTTTTTTCTTACTTTTTTAGAGCTATGTATAGCTACAAATACACAAAAATGGTTTATTTTCGATTATCTAGTCAAAATAAATTTTGTGTTCTTGCACAGTTGAATATTAGTGGAAACTTCCAGGTGCCAATACCTGTACTCTTTAATGCTGAAGTACTTTCTCAATTCCCTACACTCTCATGATCTGTTAAGACAGTGAAGCTGGCTAGAAAACTTTGGTGTAGAGCCTCATAGATTTTGCCATAGAGAGCTAATGACAGTATTTGTTAGAAGTTAAACTTTGTGCAGCCATTCATATATGTTTCCATTATTTTGCCTCATAGGTTCCCTTGGAGGGAGTATGTAAACATTTCCTTGGGGGTTTTTGTTTTGATTAGAGCAGTATCTCATAAAGCATTTTTTATTTTAAGGTAGTGTAATAATGACAGGCCTTAATACATGAGTGTACTACATTTGCTTCCAGTGTGAAGTTCCTGACAATATATATAACTAGTTATCACTGAACCTTTTCATATGAACACATCTCTAACACACTGTTAATGTTGGCAAACCTACATTTGGAATCCCAAAAGCTTTAAGATGATAATTTGCTGTATACTAAGAAGTTTATAGAATATAAATTTTTCGGTGAGCTTGGTTTTTTTCCCTTCATTAGTACTAGCACTACCAAGGAGAATTCCTTCCCTGAACCCAATGAAGATTCTTTTTCTCCTTTGTCAATTATACATCTTGATTTATCAGCAGCAGTGAGAAATTATTCCCCAGAGGACAATGCTTTTTTGTAGAGATCTAAAACCATATTTATAAAAAACACCAAACAAACCAACACATTGCATTCCTAACTCCAGCATTTAATATAACCTAACTTCATTCCAATACCAGGAGACACTGAGGTTTTTTACAAAATTATTTATTTAAAGAGAACCTGAGAATAAGGAATTCATTGCAGCGACTACAGTCAACAGCAGTAGCCCTCTGAGCACTCATTACCTGCAAGTATATGGGGCTGAAGCCAGGAGATAAAGATGATCTCACTCATATTTGTTTATTATCATATATCTATCATTTTATTATCATATATTACTTTTTGTCATTATGACCATATTGAATTCCACGGAATCTGGAACATGAAAGCAGAGTCATTTACTTTGTAAAAGTTTTGCAAATGAAATCAGACGGCTTGTTTCCTTAGACTGGAAAAGACCTGTAAAAGTCAACACTTCTACAAAATACATATACACTATCATTTGAGAGTGAAAACTCTCATTGTCACACTGGGTTTTACAATCTATTGTAGTGGAGATGCAGAAGGAGACAAACATATTGTCCAGTTATCTGAAAAAAGGAACAAGCCATGCAAAAGGGAATTAAAGTCCTCCAAGATCAATGCTGGGTTTTAAATGTGTGAAATAAATATAAGAAGTTTTTTTACCATTAGAGCAACTAGGTTGTAAGTAGAATTGATAGCATAAAACAAATTAATTGCAAGTAAAAATTATAACGTGAATAACACTGAGGCAGAAGATCAAATTTATTTGAACAGCAAGAAAATAGAAAACTATTAGAGCATTAAAACAAGTGAAAAATCGTATAAAATCTCTTATTAAAAACATACAAATACTGGTAAGATAAAGGTTGGTATCACTGGTACTAGCCTCATTAACTGTAAATGTTTTGGTGTACAGTAGACTGTAGAAAGCTTTTTGGATATTTTGGTCCCAGCCTGAACTTCTCTTGTCTAGATGATTAATTTCTGGAAAAGACCTACAGAAATGAGCTAGTAGCAAGGATTAAAGAGTTGAAATTGCTGCATAAAGTGAGATTTTATATATAAGCCTTTGTGTCATCGCACCCCATGGAACAAAGCCAGAAACATTCAGTGCAATTCCAAATCCCTTGTGGATTTTGAAGCTTAAATCCTCCTATTTTTGGCCTGCTGTGCAAAGTGTTGTCACAATTAAAAGGTTCCAGAGAAGTATAACTTACTTCTTCAGCACAGATTATAAAAATATTGCTAGGAAGCAGCTTTAAGAATGAAAAGAGAGAAAAGAGGAACCTCTCCTACCACAGGAAATGAAGTAATGGTATCTTATGAGCACAGTGATTGCAAAGCTCATCAAGACTCCATGCATATATTTAATCACAAAAACTCTCACACCTATGCTGTATCCATCCAGTATGGCTCCAACACGGGAATTGTATATGAACACTAAAATGATCTAAGCCTCTATATTGTTCTGTAACTGACAAATTGTTTAGAAATGTGGGCCTATTTAAAGTTTCCTAACATTACCTTTCTACAGCACATTTTTCAAGTTCAGCTGTCAAGAACACTTGGTAGATGGATATTTTAATCAGGGCTGTTCAGCTTCTTGCTTGAAGATCTTGAGAGCAATTGACTAGGGGTTGTTGCTAATGCTCTCGAGTTAGACTTTCAAGTTACCCTAGGTACATCAGATTGTAACAATCCTGAAAATATCTTCAAGAACAAACATTATTTTCTATATGGAAGACAAAGTTAAGAGATCTGTTCTGTACAGGGAGAAAAGTCTAAATTAGGGAGATTTTAAATGGAAGATCATCATCACCATTAATACAAATATTAGACCTGGTTAAAAACTCTGATACCTTTAGGTAGCAGAGTGGACAAAATTTGTATTATTGGAGAATTTCCATAAATTTTTGGTTTATTTATTTTCAGTTTTTGTTTTTATTTTAATCCAGGTCTACAAGAGATCTATTTTGAAATGCATCTGTCAATATGGTTCGTGTCTCTCTTATTTCAAAACAAAAAGGATAAATTGTGTAAATACACATTTGCATACCAGTGGTAGGGAAGGTGAGGCCTTAACTAAAAGAATGCATATTTTGTTACCTAATGTGGGTTTATTGCTTTATAAATTAGGATGCCAAGCAGAGAGCTAGGAGAAAGAATGTACACTTGGATTATATACATATATATATGTGTATATATGAGAGTGTCTGTGTGTGTTTATATTTACATATATTTATAAATTTACTTGTTCACAATAATATTAAATGTTCTTATTCTTCATTTACATAAATGGTCTCCATTTTGCATAAAATATGGAAGAATAGACATTCTTAATTTCTGCAGAACAAAATGTTTGAAAGGTCACTCAAAAACCTGAAAACCAGTATATTTAATTAATTAGAAAGTCTTGTGAACATTTATGAGAGACTGAATTGGCATCTTGAGCCATTTGTCTCTGTCGTGGTTTCAGGTCAGCTCAGTCGGTAACAAAGCACCACGAAGCCGCTCACTCACCCCCCACCCCCACCCCTGGCCATGGTGGGATGAGGAGAAAATACAAAGGCAGGCTTGTGGGTCGAGACAAGGACTGGGAGGGATTACTCCCCAGTTATGGTCACGGGCAAAAGACAGGCTCAACTTGGGAAAAAACCAAAATCAATTTAATTTACTACAAATCAAAACAAAAAAAACCCACAAGGGTATTAGGAAGGGAAACTAAACATCAGAACAACCTCCCCCCACCCCTCCCGCCTTCCCGGCTCAGTTCCACTACCCGATGCTTTCTACCTCCTCCTCTCGGTGGCACAGGGGAACAGGGGATGGGGAACTGGGGTCAGCTCGCCACACATTGTCCCTGATGCTTCTTTCCTCAGGGGGAAGATTCCTCTCTCGTTCCCTGCTCCACCGTGGGGTCCCTCCCAGGGGAGACAGTCCTTCACGAACTTCTCCAACGTGGTTCCTTTCCATGGGCTGCAGTTCCTCACAAACTTCCCTGGCGCGGGTCCTTTCCACGGGCTGCTCTCCAGTCACACACTGCTTCAGCACGGTTTTTACCATGGAGTTATGGCCACCTTCGGGAGCCTCCGCTCCACCGTTCACGCCCATGGGCTGCAGGGCCATCAGCCTCCTCAGGCGCCTCCTCCTTCCCCTCCACTTCCATGACTCCAGTACCGGCAGTGATGTTCCTCTCAGGTTTTCCAACCCCCACACTACCGGTTCCCCTTGTTAAATGTGTTTTCCCAGAGGCGTTACCACCATCACTCCCCGCCTAGAGGCGGGTCCGACATTTTGGCGCACGCGTCCGACATTTTGGGGCGGCGAATTCTTTATCTTTATCCGACATTTTGGGGCGGCGAATTCTT
>VYZV01029375.1:14917-36022 GCA_013401275.1 Pandion haliaetus | reverse complement strand
AAAAAAAAAAAAACCCAAACAAAAAAACCCCTGCTATAATTGAAAATAACAGACCTGCAAGTAGTACTGTATGGGAGTACACAAGGAAGTATATCTCCAGAATATATTTATGCAAAGTCAGATCTACTTATCATGCAGATAGAACATTGTGCAGCTGCACACCCATCTCCCTGTCAAATGATTGGGAATAGTCATACCATGCTGACTAATGCAGGAGTAAAAGCTTCATGGGTTCTCTGGTAAATCCAAGCCGTTTTTTGCTTCAATAATCCCAAGTTGCACTGCAGTCCGGTTTCCATAATATTTTACACTGAATGATTACATTTTATCTTGTTCTTTTCTTTTTCCCCATAAAAAATGAGTAAGTATAGGGTATATTATAAATAATGCTCTGAGATCTAGAGGAGAAAAACAAAAAAAAAGACAAAACAAACAAACAAAAAACAACAAGAAAAGAGGGGGGAAGAAGAAAGAGAACTGGAAGATAATACCCTATGGTTATAAATTCTTCTGCCCAAGAGAATCCTATAGCATTGTGTCAAAGACAGTACTTTCCCTTCAGATGAGGAATGTGGGGGTGAAAGCTGGCTGACATTCTTCTACTACCAAAGCACTGTGGCTTCTACTGCAACTTTTACTGCAGGAAGAAACAGAGGCCATTTTAAAAATGAAGCTGAAGAAAGAATGAAGGTAATGTATAGCAGTTTTCCAAGATTGATTAACCAAGGACCTTTCATGGGGAGATACTTCCAACATTGCTGAAAATGCAAGGGATAAGTGGAATAAAGAAGGAAACTAGAACTGACGACACCATGACCCCAAGTAAACCATAGCTTTTGAAGGAGCTCAGGTGATCTTGTCTTATTTAGTTGAAACAGAGACACTTCAAAGATCATGGTTCTCCCTAGCTACACATTGGGGCTGGAAAGTGATGCTGAATCAAAGTCAGGGATTTTCAAGTGTCCAAAATAATTTCCTGCAAGGTCTAAGATTTCACTGGAGATTTTATTTTGAAGTGCTGGATCCTGTTTGGCTGAAAAGATTTCACAGGCTGGTAACCCAGGTGCAATTAGATCTATGGAGATACTGATTGTAGTCATTAGGAAATTAGTTCTTTTAATGGTGTAACAGCAAAACTTTGCTCATAGTATGACAGAAATGTACAAGAATAAATAGACAATGCAACTCCAGTGCAGTATGTTTTGAAACATAACACAGACAGTGGCTTTTACAATGTCTGCCATTGAAAGTAATGGATTTTATTTGCTTTTAAGCTCTGTTGTGGAGGGCAGGAATCAATAATGCTCCTCTCCATTAAATGAAGACTGTTTCTACTTTCTGATATTCCTTTCAGTATTGCCCATAATTTTATTACCCCATGCTTTTCTCACAGGCTTCAGTAACTGACTGGCAAAACTACAGCATTTAGGAAAGTTTTTTGCACTTGGCATCAAGAGACTCAGAGTTCCTAAGCTCATTTAATTTGTGACTCTTGAAAGCTTGCAGTCAACTCATGTCTGTTCAGCATGAAGCTCCAAGGAATTGCACAGATAAAGCTCAAAGAGCAGAAGAAAGCTAAAAGAGAGTTAGAAAAAGCAAGGAGGACTAGAAGGAGATACAGGCACCACAGAAGCAATAGACAGCATAAGCTTCAAGAGGGAAGACTTGGAATCTCGTGGTACCCAGAAAAATTAAAAAAGAAAACAAAAGATAACATTTTGGTGCTCACCTAACCTTCAAAAGGCAGCCTACAGAGGCACTGAAAAGAATGCTTACTGCTGTGCCCGCCTCTGAGACTTCATCTTGTGTGAAAGGTATAGATTGAGATGAATAATATTGTCCTTTCAGGACCAAGACTGCCTATCAATCAGTTAAAAAAAATAAAACCAAAACAACAACAAAAAAGCGGAACAAAACCAAAATAACTATAAAGAAATCTTAGCAATCCCATGTTTATCATCAATTCCGTTAAACATGTAATTAACTTTATTCTTTAATGTTTCAGGCAGTTTTGCTCATCTGACTGTTCCTGCTTTTGCTGTCAGACATTCAGCTCTGTTTAATACAAAGTGTCCCCAGGACACCTATCCTTTACCCAGAGTAGACCCAGGATACCTGTCCTTTGGAACATTTAGCCTTTACGGTGTATCTTCCTCTCTGTTGTGGAAAATGAAGCTTGCTCCTTTCTGCATGTTGCCATAACATGTTCTGATCAGTGGAATTCGTATGTAATTTTCATTTTCAACAGTAGCAGGGCGCAGTAAGGCACACAGCTGGTGCCAGGAAACCAGTTTCCCATTACTGTTCTCTGATGGGAGCTTACAAGTGACACTGTGCACTCTTCAACTGAGCCACTGAATTACAATGAGCGTGTAGAGCCCAATTCTTCTCCCAGTGTCATCAATGACAAAACACCCACAGACTATATGAAAACCTATGTAAAACAATTTGGCAGTATCAGGACCTTGCCTTTTTAGATTTTATTTTTCTCTTACTGAGAGTTATAATACAAAAGAAAAATAATAGCCAAAACATGGACAGGAGTATGTGAAGGAAGTAGTATAATGCTTTGTATGGGACAAGAATGGCTAAGTAAAGCTTCAGATGATGTTATGGTCAAGGGCTAGGACCATTAGGCCTGCCATTAGATAGCTCTTCCAATGTGCTTGGAGGCAGACTGTCCCTCTGACACCATGAGTCAAGAGTTGCCCCATCAATAAATACACACTTTCAGAGCATTTTCAATCAAAATAAGAAAGAAATTAAGGGGAGGAAAAAAGGAAGAAAGGCAAGAAACTGAGCAGTGAACTGGAATTAAAGGAACAACTTCTAAGAAATCTCATAAATGGTAGATAAGGACTAATTTCTTGTTATATTTCCCTGTTGTGGTTTCAGCCCAGTCGATAACAAAGCACCACGCAGCCGCTAGCTCACTCCTCACCCCTGGCCATGTTGGGATGAGGAGAAAATATAAAGGCAGGCTCGTGGGTCAAGATAATAAGGACTGGGAGGGATCACTCCCCACTTATGGTCACGGGCAAAAGACAGGCTCACCTTGGGGAAGAAACAAAATCAATTGAACTTACTACCAATCAAAACAAAACAAGGGTATTAGGAAGGAAAACCAAACCTCAGAACACCTTCCCCCCACCCCTCCATCCCGCCTTCCCGGCTCAACTCCATTCCTGTTTCTCTCTCCCTCCTCCCTCCGGCTGCACAGAGGAACAGGGGATGGGGAACAGGGGTCAGCTCGCCACACGTTGTCTCTGCCGCTCCTTTCCTCAGGGGGAAGATTCCTCACTCATCCCCTGCTCCACCATGGGCTCCCTCCCACGGGAGACAGTCCTTCACGAACTTCTCCACCATGAGTCCTTTCCGCGGGCTGCAGTTCCTCACAAACTTCCCTGGCATGGGTCCTTTCCGCGGGCTTCAATTCCTCACAAACTTCCCTAGCGTGGGTCCTTTCCACAGGCCGATATTCAGTCACATACTGCTTCAGCGTGGGCTTTCCCATGGAGTCACGGCCTCTGCTCCAGCGCTCACCTCCATGGGCTGCAGGGGGACAGCCTGCTGTCTCACCACGGGCTGCAGGGCCATCAGCCTCCTCAGGCACCCCTCCTCCCCCCCCTTCTTCACTGACCTAGGTATCTGCAGAGGTGTTCCTCTCACATTCCAATCCCTCCACTCCCTGCCGGTTCCCCTTCTTAAATATGTTCTCCCAGGTGCTACCACTGTTACTGGTTGGGTCGGGCTGGGCCAGAGGTGGGTCCGACTTGGAGCCAGGGGAGCTTCCAGCAGCTTCTCACAGGAGCCACCCCTGCGGCCCCCTCCCCCACTATAAAAAGAAAACAAAACTGTGCCTCACAAACCCGTAACATTCCCTTAAGCAAAACCAACCTACAAAAATGCCCTTGATTTTGCCCTTTACCTTGCCTTCTTCTTAATAATGTGTAGGTGTTTCCAGTGCATGTTGTACCTCAGCAGTGTTAAAATGTTTCAGACAATGTGACTAGTTCCTAGTTTAAATAGAAGTCCATTTATTAGTACATGTGGACAGATACTCATTCTGCTCTAAGAAGGCATGAGAAGCAGTACAGGCAGAAAACAGCTAAGATTGTTATCACAGGATGGTCAAGTCTGTACTTTTGAGTATGTCCCATCATTTTACTGATTCTCTCGATACCAGGTCTTGCTCTAAACCATGAGAATATGATTCTTAAGAAGTTATGGGAAATAAAAATAATAACTAAAAAGGCGACACAAGTAGGTCACTTGCAGAATGAAAGATCTAAAACAGAAGGGCAAAAGGTTTCTTATACTGGTCTGAAATGAATACATAGATAAAAGAACCTATTAAAGCCTGTTGAAACTACAGAGTAGGTCAAATAAAAGGACCTATATTGATAGTGCAGAAAATTGTATCTCCTTGAAACAAACACGATACAAATTGTATGAGGTCTGTGGGGGGAATAAAAGAGCTTTGTACTTCTACGCTATTATTCTCAATTCCTTGTGATAGCCTTACTTGAAAATGCTTCAGTAGAAGAGAAGTTAACATATACCAAACATATCATGCCAAAATCTTATCAGAAGGCAACATGCCAACATACCAAACTTCTGAACAAAAATCATACTTCATAAAACATCAATTCATGTAATTTTCAGAGAAGTAAGAGTTTAAGCACATCACTGATAGCATTCATAATGCCTGGTCTGGCAGGTAATTAGAAACCTCAGTCAGAGAGAAAATTTGCTAACAACTCAGCGGACTAAAGCTCTGATTAGTTTGTAACACTGACATTAAGAAACAGAATCACTGAACTAAGACCTGTTAGTTGTCAACATATTGTTCAATAGAGCTAAAAATAAGAGTGGTTTCAATGTTAGAAATCTGATGTTAGAATCACTGGGGACTTGTAAATAGAAACGTAAGGTAAGACAAAACATTAATCTGATTTGGGATTGAAGGATCTACCATCAGTTCATGAAAATAATGCCACTATGCCTGCAAGTAGAAGAAAAATCACATGGAACAGTCTTGCAGTCAAATAAGAATTTCACCATTAAAGCACAACTTATTGGGGTATAGGCTGCCCTTTCCCAAATAATAAACTGGAGAAAAAGGGCCAGATAGACATTCTCAGGGAACAGCTTCAGCAATTTGACACACAGCAACTCCACTGCTTTACAACAGTTCTGAGGTCTCGGGAATGATCTGTGGACCTTAGAATCATAGAATTATTCTGGTCAGAAGGGATCTCACGGAGTCCCTAGTGCAGCCTCCTACTCCAAGTAGGGCCAACTCTCAATGACTAAACTTCTCAGGGCTTTGACCACACAGGTCTCAAAAACCTCTGAGGACCTCCATTCCATAAACTCTCTGGACAACCTGCTCAAATGCTTAATTATCTTCAGGGTGACAAATTTTCCCTATATCCAGCTGGACTTTTCCCCATTGCACTTTATGATCGCTATGTCTCATTCTCTCCCTGACCTCATTTGCACTTTAGTAAAGAGCCTGGTCCCATCTTCTTGATGACCTCCCTGTAAGTATGGGAGGTCTGCTGTTAGGTTTCCTCAAAGATATCTCTTCTCCAGGCTTACTAAGTCCCGGTTTCTCTATCTCTCCTCACAAGATAAATGGTACAGCCCCTGACCAGATGAACTTGCTTCCATTTATCAAAACCTTTATTGCCCTGGAGCTCCCAAAAGTGAATGCAATATTTCACATGTGACCTAGTCAATGCTTTCAGAGGGGAATAGTCATGTCCTTCAATATACTGGCTGCAATTTTCTGAAGAGGATTATTTCATCCCAAGTACAGGACTTTGCATTTGTCCTTGTTGAATTTCATGAGGTTCATATCAGCCCATTTCTCCAGCCTGTTTAAGTCCTTCTGAATGGCTCTTCTCTACCCCCAGTTTGGTATGGTCCCCAGACTCGATGAGGGTGCACCCCATCTCCTCTTCTAGGTTAAAGATATTGAACAGAATAAAAGATAGTGAAAAAGATAGTACCCCTGAGGATCCCTGCTAACGGGCAAAATACAAACCATTAACCACTACACTTTGAGTCTGACAACCCAGCCAGGTATTCACCCATCTAGTAGTCCCCTTACCTAAGATCTCAACGTGCTAACTTGGATACATGGATGCTGTGGGAGACCATGAGGAAAGTCCTGCTATTGCTTTGATGATAAACAATATCCACTGCTCTTCTCTCATCCACAGTCATTTCATCGTAAAAGGTCACCAGGTTCATCTGGCAAAATTCATCCTTGGTCAGCCTATGTTTCCTATTCCCAAACACCATTTTCTCTTTCATGTGCTCAGAAATGGCTTTCTAAAGGCAAAATCTTTCTCCACACACAAAAAGCTTATAGTGATTAATTATGACACATTATGCTTTTAAAATCTAGTTGGAATTAAGAATAGGAGATAAGCAAGTGCAAAGAAGATTTTAATGCAAATAAACTGAATCAATCCTTCTCTCAGAATAAGGTACTTTTCAACACAGTAGCTTGGTGTGGTTAGGTGATTCTCAAGGTAGTGAGAAACGGGAAGCAACTTAAAAAGCTACAAAAAATTCCCATTCATCTTTTCTCCTTTTCCATTTCTTGTTCTTTTTCTCTTTCTCAGTTTCTGTCCTTCTGAAGACTGTAGTATGTTCTTTGGACGCATGAAGCTGGGGACAAGAGAAATAAGTCCAAAGCAAGATCTCAAGCCTGAGAGCAGATTCAGAAATGTTAGGAATGGAAAAACATACCTTTTCAAGCTAAATGTCTCTGTGCTTGAACCTGCCACAGAGACCGAAAGAAGCCCTGTTGGCACACTATGTACAGGCACAGATAGGATTTCTTACCAAGGCTTTGTAGAGCTATCTAGGCACTGGAAACTGGGGTGAGAATTTTGACACTAAGTTTAACTTGGTCAGAGCCAGGCTCAGGTTTTTTTACAGATTGCGGAATGGGAAGGGATTGAAGTATAAGTATGAGAATTTTATTGGTGGCAGATAGTGGGTCTGCATGAATGCATGTATGTGTATATATAAACATGGCATGGAGCAAATACCTACAAAAAGTGAGAGCTCTGTATGGAACAGCAACACTCATGTAATTTGAGAGCCACACATGTAATGCATAATTTTTGAATTTAAAGAGGTAAAGCTGGCAGAATTTGGAACTCTGTTAGTTTAAAACATTAAAAATACCTTTAACTCGGCTTGCCTGCACTAAAATTTTGATTCTCTGCCATTCCTTTAGTAAAGGAGTAGGTCAATTTCCACAAAAATCTTAATAGATTATACTTTTAAGTAATCCTCAGGTGTACTTTTTTGAAAACTTTTCATTGACAGATCCAAGCCATGGGGCACAGGCAGTCATGGAGTTATCACAGCCTTTGCCATGAGGAGTTAGGGAGATGCTGCCTCCCTCAGATGGGGCTGGTTGTCTTGGGGCTCCCTATACACTTTCCTTAAAGTTTTCTTGATCACCTTGAGAGGCAGTGATGAGTGACATCAGGCCACTCTGTCCTCCCATCTGCTGAAACAGACTCTGTTTTTCAGTCTGACTTTAACATGCTCCATTGGATTTCAGTAAACAAGTCTGTTTATGAGCCTGGCAAACCTAAAGAATGGTTTAAAACTATGCTCAAAGAAATTTATTCCCAGTCAGCCTATCATATGTCAGGGAGTCCCATATATGACTCCCAAGTCTCCATTTAATTCTTATCTCTTGAGTCCATGTATCTCAGAAGTACTCTCCTCTGTACTCTGGACTATTTTGCAGAGGAAAGATTAAAAAAAAAAAGAGCTTTATCGATGCCTTTTATTCTCCCAATGGTCCTTTCAGATATGAATTGCTCTTTCCCTCCTTTTATGTTGCTTTTGTCCAGCCATGCAGATGGTCCAGTTTCTCCCTGTAACCTCTCCCGTGGTGCCTGAATCTTTTTCCCTCGGGGGTCTTACTGTCCTTGCTATTGCTTGCTGCTCTCTTGTGTTGTTTTTCCACCCACAACATCCTCCATTTGCAACAGGTTTGGCATTGCTCAACATATGCTCATATACGCATGGGACTTAACATGATTGCTGGACTGAGAAACTCAAATATGCTCAGCAGATATGCTCCAGATCAAATCCTTATAAAATATACTGATCCCACATACGCTGTCTACAACAAGAAAGGAATATCAGAATAGCAGCAGGAGCAATGGCAAAGAAAGGTTTCTCCATTTCAGTCACTTCTGAATACATCCTAAAAAAGATATTAAGTTTATGGTTTGGATATTTTCAATAGCCACTGGAATATTACTGCCACAACTCCATTGCAGCTCCCTTGAATTCATGACTTCTATTGCTAGAATTAATGCTGCATAAGAAAATACAAAGGCTAACCAAATAGACCAATAGACCTTTAGATATTTGCACTTCTCTATATTTGATCTTTTCTGAAAATGAATTGTCAGTAATTTCTCATTTTTGATAACTGATTTTCATCTGGAGAGTCCTTCAGTTAAGATATAATGCTGTTACAAATGTGCACTGAATAAAGTCAGAGTGAGTTTCCAAATATCACTTTGTCACTTAGAAACAACTCTCCTTAATGTTGAGGGGAACATATCATTAGCTGTACCAACCATGGTGCCATTCAAAACCATGTGGCATTTTTAAACTTGTGTTCACAGAAACAACTGGATGGAAGCAGGACCTTACATTTACCTCCAGCTTTTATTTATTTTGTATTTGTTTCATTGTCAGGAACCGTCCACTATTAGCAATAATAACATATTATGAGTACACATAACTATTATTAATTCATATATGGAACTCACATCTTGTATCTTGTTTTGTTCTTGCAAGACAGAAAACTAGATATCTCAGGATAAATCAAAATATGCATGACGTAAGAAAACTAAAGTGAACAAGCTGGTTTGGTACTTTAAATTAGTTGGTATTTCAACTGGACTGAATTGTAAGTTCAAAATTTATTAATATAGTACATCTGGAAAAATAAATACAACTTGTTGCTCTTTTAAAACTTAATTTCCATACCTTAATTCCAAAATACCATTGCTTTATGTTGGACTTTATTCTTTGCTGATATACACAGTAGCAAGAACAGAACTACAGTTTTGATATATCATCTATATAAGTAAATAAGATATCAAAAATAGAAAGAAAGAAAGGAAAGAAAGAAAAAGAACAGATATAAATTAAATGAAATAACAGTTACGTGATATTTCCATAGAAATAGGTGGTGTGACTGTAGGAATAAGGTTTGGAAACAATGCTGTATTCATTACTTTGCAAACTGTAGATCTACCACATAGGCTGGAAACTTGCCCTTACTAATGAAAGCCAGGAGGAAGAAAATAATCTAGGCTATGAAGCAGAGTTAATCATGTCAGTGTAACTAAACCATATTGACAGCACAGAGGAGATGGGCTAGCTGAACTGCAGGAAGGCTTTTATCTTTATTATGAAAAGGCAACAAACACCCTGGCTAGCTGTATGCATGTCTAAGCGGACGGGATGTTTGACCCACCTGTCAAATGGCAAATGTATCTTCTGAAATCAGTGAATACAGATTTACATGATGAGACAAAGGTATAGATAGCATCATTCCATCAGAGGCAGTAATGTCTCCAGGTACAGAAAATTAAATACAATTTCTTACCAACATTCCCTAATGCATGATATCAGAAATAACCAAGACAGTAAATAAGTAAAGTAAACCGTGAGCATCTTTTACTGCATAGGCAGAAGGAAGGTTTCTGAAGAATTTCCAACTATTGTGCTTTGCAGTTGGAGCACAAAAGAGACTGAAATATACTACACAGGAAAATCCCTATAAATTTAAATAATTGTTTGAGCTGTGCAAGCCTGTGGCTCAAGAAAAGTTTTTGTCTTGATAAAACACTAGGAGCAGGCCAAGATCATTGACCTTTGAATGCACATTGTGTGAATTAGAATATTAAAAACCAATAAATTTTGTTGGAGGCACTGTCAATTTCCTAAAATCCTCACCAAAATAAAGTTAGTGTGTGGAATAGGCTTGACTTTGCAAAGATTAAAACTTATCTAGGGTGAGGAAAGGGAGTTGCAACTATCAGTTACAATTGTAAATACTTGCTGCAGTGAAAGAACTCAAATACCAAGTTTATACCAAAGTAAATGTATCACAGACAAGCCAGAATCAAAACCAAATATAAAGAACAGTTTTGTTAAGAAAACTTCAGAAGCTTTTATTTTATATATCAAAATCTGGTGTCACAGATTTAACATACGCAACTATTTTGTAGAAATGTAGATTTCCTATTCACATACGTTAAAAACAAAAATGTTAAAACATATTCACAAACCCATAGCCTGCCAAAAAAACTCTCTAATTCTAGGCCACTATATTCCAGGTCATTAGTGTGAAATCCGTTATTAACTTATAGAAACAAAATAATAGATTGGTCTTCTGTAGCAGCACAAATAATCAATAGGTTAATATTAGAGATGAACAATACATCACCAAGATGAAAAGTTATACATAGAAGCTGAGCTCACTCTAGTCTGTAATGAATTCTGCTGCCTTAATTTGGGTGGAGTAATGTGAAAATTTGATTCAGCCAGGGCATTTTGGTTATATGTAAACATATAAAAACCTTATTGTTGAAATAAAGTCAACCAGGGAAAGGTACAAGTCTGATATGGCAGAAATGGGGGACTCTGCAACTTACCTTGTTGCTTTTTTTCCTTTCTGAAATGTTTTTCAGAATATCTTAATTTTTGTATTTAGCTAGTTTGTCATCTAGGAAGGATAAATTGTTTATTGATACAGTACTGCTTCAGACAGATTTTTGTTCCATTGTTTTATGTCCTTTTGGAGGAGAGGGGAATTATGGAATGTCTCCTATACTTCAAGTAATCAGAGTCTTAGGGCTTCAAAAGCATCTACAAAAACTGAAAAGCACGTTTTTGTGTAGTGCCACAGAATTTCCTTCCTCTAGAAAGAAAACTAGATGCATGCAAGATCCCCCATGTCATTACTGTACACTTTACAGAAAAAAAAGGGAACTGATAAGCACATGCATGTATGTGAGTATGAAACACAGGAAGTTCACTGTGCTGCTGTTGAAAAGGAAGTTTTAGCCCTGGTGGTCAGGTAGAGAATATAGGCTATGTATCATAGAATGGTTTGGGTTGGAAGGGACCTTTAAAAATCATCTAGTCCAACCCCCCCAGCAATGAACAGGGCCATCGTCAGCTAGATCAGGTTGCTCAGAGCCCCGTCCAACCTGACCTTGAATGTTTCCAGGGATGGGACATCTACCATGTCTCTGGGCAACCTGTTCCAGTGTTTCACCACCCTCATTGTAAAAAATGTCTTCCTTATATCTAGCGTAAATCTGTCCTCTTTTAGTTTAAAACCATTACCCATTGTCTTATTGCTACAGGCCCTGCTAAAAGTTTGTCCCCATATCTATATTCGTAGTGTACAAGATAGTACTGAAGACTTAGAGGTATTCAAAAAGTATATTATTACAGACTTTTATATGCTACTAAAATATATGTATTGCATAATGTCTTATTATACTCACAATACTGCAGAAAAGGTAAAAACCAGAGATAACATCTCAATTTTATCAGATTTTTGTTGAGAGAAATAATAGAATCATAGAATGGTTTGGGTTGGAATGAACCTTAAAGATCATCTAGTTCCAATCCCACCTGCCATGGGGAGGGACACCTTCCACTAGACCAGGTTGCTCAAAGCCTCACTGAACATGGCCTGGAACACTTCCAGGGAGAGGGCATCCACAACTGGTTTTTGTCACTTCAAGTGACTGCAAGAATGTGCCAGACTAGTGCTTTATAGCACTAATTGGAAAATGTAGCATCATTCAAGATGTTAACAGTGACAAAGCCTGCTGGAAAAGTTTTAGAAAACTTTTCAAGCAGCCCAGTATGATGCTACATAATTATTATCAGTTTTTGGAAGAAGTTCTTGTAGAGAGCTACAGTCATGCCTGAGTTTTGTTATGAAGACACCTAGTTGAAGTGGTGTAAACAAGAGCCCTGGAGGAGGAAATGAAGCAGTGTTTATGAGCTGGCGTCCAGTGCCCAAGTTTGACCCACTTCCCTTCTTTAATTTTGATTTTATTTAGCCAGGTAGGTGTATACAGAAGATATATTTGTTGTACTTAAGAATGTAATTCTACTACTACTGCTGATTTTCTGTCCAGAGCTCTTACTTATTTTACCCATGCCTGATGCAGGCTGTGCCTTCCAGGAACCGTACAGAAGTTTAAGAATCTCTGGACTTGTTAGTTGTAAAATGTTTCCAATTCCACATGGAATTTGGAATTAAATTAATTGTGCCAGAGCAAATCTGCATGATCCCCCATTGACTGCACTAGATGAAGAATTGACATGTCACCATGGGGCACACAAAGAATCAAGGAGTCAGTGTTGAATTTTTTGGATTAAAATTGAATTTAGGATTGATCTTTAAACTCAGAAAATATCACCTAGAGTTACAGTGAATCAACAAGTTGAGTGGATATTTTTGACTGAGATCCAAAGCATTTTGTGATAGTAGTTTCCTGAAAATCTTGAAGGCTAAACCAGACCAGCAGGAAACTTTAATTTTCTGGCTGAAGAAACTGATTTTCAGAATTATAGTATATCCTAACTTCCCCTTTGTATTTTAATGCACCTTTTTGAAACTTTTCCTCATAGAAGTTAGTATCTGTATCTAGTCCTTAACTCATTTAAATGTAGACAGAAGGACTTTACTACTTTTCTGCTTGTCCAACTGGAGAACTGAGCATTTGCGTAAAGGTGTGCTGCTGTTCATCTTGTAAATTCTGCAGTCATCCTTATCAACAGAAGACTGGGGCTGACTCAGCAATTCATGCAAAAGCCATTTAGGTCTAAATAGGGCTCCATGGTATTATGACACGTAAAGCACCCTTTATCCTTTAGGAACATCAGTGGATGCTGAAAACGCTGTTCAGTCCACAACTGGCATAATCAGGGTCTTATCCTGATAGTACCCTACCCAAACACTTCAGAGAACTGCTTTTCATTCTCTGCATTATCAATGGGCTTTGTACCAGGTCCAGACATATTTATTGACCACTTATTAGGGGTACAGAGAATAAAGCACCAACCATATAGTTATGGGTTAACCTTGGCTGGATACCGAAACCCCCACCCAGCCACTCTCTCACTCCCTCTTCTCAACAGGACAGAGGGAGAAAATAAGATGGAAAAGCTCATGGGCTGAGATATAGGTGGGAAGATTGCTTGACGGTTACCATCACAGGCAAAACAGACTCATCTTGGGGAAAACTGATTTAATTTATTGCGAATGAAAAACAGAGTAGGATATTCAGAAACAAAGGCAAAACTAAAACACCTTCCTCCCATCGTTCCTCCTTCCCAGGCTCAACTTCACTCCTTCTCTCCTGACTGTTCTACCTCCTCCTCCTGAGAGGTGCAGGGGGATGGGAGATGGGGAATGGGGGTTGTGGTTGGTTCATAATGTTTAGTCTCTGCCCTTACTTCCTCCTCATGCTCTTCTCCTGCTCCAGTGTGCGGTCCCTCCCATGGCATACAGTCCTTCATCAACTTCTCCAACGTGGGTCCTTCCCACAGGCTGCAGTTCTTCAAGAACTGCTCCAGCATGCATCCTTTCCACACGGTACAGTCCTTCAGAAACAGACTGCTCCAGTGTGGGTCCTCCATGGGCCACAAATCCTACCAGAAAACCTGGTCCTGCATGGGATCCTCTCCATGGGCCGCAGCTCCTACCAGGAGTCTGCTCTGGCATAGGGACTCCATGGGCTGCAACTTCCTTTGGGGCACATCTACCTGCTCCACCGTGGAGTCCTCCACAGGCTGCAGTGTGAATATCTGCTCCAGCATGGCCCTCCATGGGCTGCAGAGGGACAGCCTGCCTCACCATGGTCTTCACCATGGGCTGCAGGGAATCTGCTTTTGCACCTGGAGCAGCTCCTCCGCCTCCTTCCTTACTGACCTCCGTGTCTGCAGGGCTGAGTCTTTCACATTTGTCCTACTCCTCTCTCTCTCACAGCTGCTGTGCATCATTTTTTTCACTTTCTTAAATATGTTATCCCAGAAATGCCACTAGCATCACGGAGGGGCTCAGCTTTGGGCAGCAACAGGTCTATTTTGGAGCTGGCTAGAAGCATCTCTGTCGACATGGAGGCAACTCCTGGTCTCTTCTCACAGAAGCCACTCCTCCAGCCCCCCACTACCAAAACCTTGCCATGAAATCCCAATACACATACATATATGAAAGAGAAAAGGAAAAAAAAATCATTTGTAATGTTAAATTAGCTTATAAATAATTTTCTTAATGTGATATGAAGTATAGGCTGATGTTATTCCACTAATGAGTTTAATTCAGTTCTATTTTTTTGTAGTCTTAACACTATAAAAAGATTTCTTTCCTGTCAGTCTTGCTTTCATAACTTATTATTGCACTTGCATTTGCTACGTTATGAATTGTTCCCATGGTTTTAAAAGTAAGATATTTCATTCACTTTGACTCCAGTTTTTTCTATTAAACTTGAATCACTTACTTTTATTGTTGAAGGACTGCGAAATTAAACTGCATTATGAAAATGCAATAACATACTCTGTATGCTGTTGGTTCATATCTGTTTCATTTTTAGCCATTGCTGAATCACAATTGTATAATATCACTTTCCATTACAAGTAGTCTTTATTAACCTTTGAGAACTAATTTTATCCACTGAGATTCCAAATGTTTGACAGCAACACTTGCATTGGTTTTAATTTATTTTATATGTAGAAGAGCTGAGTTAGCAACAATGGTCAAATGTAGTAAACTTAGAGTAATTTTTTCCATAGGTGTATTATTTCCACTTCCACTTTCAACATTAATATGCTGTTTTATCACAGAGAAAGATGAAATGTTGTGTAACAGCCTTATAGTTTGTTTCTTTATATGTCTGATCCTTTTCATGCCAGTATCAGTTGAAATGCTACTGTTCACATTACTGCAAAAGGAGAAAGGCACCTATGCATACAACTTTGAGTTAAACTGAAAACCAAATGCCCACAAGATAGAGAATTTACACATCTGTTTTAGCAACTGTGTATATCTGATAATCTACCTAAAACACAGAATATGTGTTCATTGTACTGTGCTCATAAGTTAAACTTAATATAAATAAACAATATTTTTGGCATGTATCAACTTCAAAAGAAATCACAAAACTACTGTAAATCCCCATAGGTGTTGCATATTTGCAGTTAAAGAGATGACAAATGTGAAATGATATGACCACATATAATCTTTCAACAAGTATAGTATTTTGCTTGCCAAAAATCACTCAATTTATACAAATGGTTTAATTGGAAATTCAGTTAGTTTAATGATGCTTTATTACTATAAGCGTGATCTTTAGGCTACTGCAGAGTTAAGAAAAGGTGCACAGAGATGTAGCTAATCCTAACATGTTTAAGTATTATAACTTAATTTATGGACTACATTGCTTTTCTTAGAAATTAAGCATCATAAATCTCTCTGGAGTCTGACAAAAGACCTAAAAAAAGTTTGTCATCCCCCTTTTTATTTTCGGGTCATTTAGAACATTTAAGAGACAATGTTTCTTAGCTCCCATAGCAAAATTGGAGCTTCATAATCAGCAGGTCAATACACTTACCATTTTATGAAAATCAAGTTACGTTCTGGTTTTAGTCCATAAGCCCCAGGAATCACTTATGTACATGTGAGAAGAACATCAGTGCAATTTGATTACCTGAGTTAAAATATCAGGGATTCACTTCACTGATCTATCAGGAAAAAACACAGAACAAGCAAAGATGCGAGCAATTACCATTCTTTATTTTCTCTGACAAAATGGACAAGACAACATTAATGGCTCCCCATAGTCTAGCAGAGTGAGAAAGGATCTCATGGGCAGTAGGTTGTGTGGAGACCGCATGATCTACTTTTTTGGCTATAACAAGCAAACAAACAAAGGGCAGCAATAGGGCCTTTATCTGCTTGTCTGGGGTAGGTAATTGCCTTGATGAGATGACAACTTAATGAAAAAAGTATCTCAGGAAGATGACTTGAAAGGACATCATCTCAAATGACTCATTCTTCTCAACAGAAAGGGGAAATATCTCATGCTCTTTCCCAGACTCTTTCTATGTCTGGGCAAAGGTAGTTTATAAATTAACCTTCCAGTTAAATTAAACAGGATGAAATACCTACACATAGCAAAACCTAATAACACTCCTGTGGCAGCTCATTCATTCATTCGAAACACATACATTGGTCCTATTCCTTTGTTACCAATGAAAGGTGGCTTGTGCTGCCCCAATATTATAGGAAGAGTACTGTCTAAGAAGAAAATTTTTTTTCTCTCAGGAAAAAAGTTCTTTACCGTTCTTGAAAATTTTGTGTTGCATATATATATATATTTCTCTTTATACTAGCGAGAGTATATAATACTAAATTCACTCTATCCAATTTGTGAAAATAGGGTATTTATCCAGGCTTCATATGATGTAGTTAAAAATGTTCAGACCCACACATGGATTAAAAAAAAGTTAATTTAATTTCTGATGAATTAGTGTAAGAGGGAAAAGGAAAGAGTGGAATTTATATTCTGTTTTTCAGAGCTATACATTTTCTTTTTCTTTTCTTTTTAATAATGGTTATAATATCTGTGATTTGATGAATTCTGAAATTTTTTTCTTTTCCAATTTGAGTCTCTAGATAAGAGAACTTTTCTCATGTATATGGAACTTTATAGGTTGGAGGTTTAGCAGAGCAGAGCAAGCGAGGAGGAAAAGGGGGGGTGGGGGGAGAAAAGAATGAGTCATGAGGGACTGTGTAACTGAAAAGTTAATGATGGAGTTATAGCCTATTAAAAACCTACTTGATACCTTGCAGGAGAGCACATTGTATCCACAAAAAGAAAGAAGAAAATGGAAACCAAGGATGAGTGCAGTGTGACTGAAGATATGATTAATTAGTAAACAAAACGGCATAGTAACATTCAGTCTCAGCTATATATCGACAAATTAATCAGTTTTCCAATTTTTTTATCAACATTTCTTGAGTCCTTCATCTAGCAATCCCAATTTGACTTACTCTGATTCCTGAACTCATTGCAATGGTTTTCCAGTCACTGTGACCATTTTCCAGTCACTGTGACCATATCTTAAGAAGCATTAATTGAAAAAGGGATGGGTAGGATTTGGGGAGGAAATGGAGAATTCTTTTTTATTTTGTTTGGAGGTAGGAGAAAAAATAAAACCAGATGATAATAGGAGCAGCTGTTCTTTTTAAGCATTTTGAAGTTCTGAAAATTAAATCTGTGATTTAAATTGTATATGGTTTTAAATTCACAGATATGAGCTCAATATAAATTACTACAAATTTGCTAATAAACCTAAATATACAATTGCATTCCTAAAGTAGTGAAAATGCAAATAATCTCATCTGTGTCTACTGTAACTATTTTTTTAAGCAGCTCTGGGCTGCTGCATGCCACCTAGTATCAGTACATAAGAAAACAGAAAATAGTAGATGCAAATATATAACATTTGTCTATTTCTTCTTTTTTCCCTGATGCCAATACTCCTGGAGGCTTTCAAAGGATCAAATTAAGTTAGAAAACAGCACTGGGAAGCAAAACAATAATAAAGAATTATCTAATGATTTCATGACTGCTCTGAAAATTTTATTAAAAAGAAACTTTGTCTAGATAAAATATTGAACTACTCTCATGATGAAAGAAATCATCACCTGGCACAGTTTAAATGGACATTATCCTGCGGTTCAAATTAACACCCAGAAGAAAGTATTCTGAGCAGTGATTAATACAAGTAGTGGTAAACGGTAGCAATAGAAGGTATTTTGCTAAATCCACTCCTTCTGATATAATTTACCACAACATTGACTACTTAACTATAGTGAAATGTTTTGAAAATTAGAATCCATAATGTGATCCTCATAACTACTGTTTTTGTGGTGGTAGTGGGTTAGCTATTTTCATTCCTAATAAAAATAAAATGAATGGAAGTCAGTATTGCTAGAAAATAAAGTATGTTGGGTGATTTTCATGCTGTCAGACATACAGTATGGTTTGGAATTTTTTTTTCCCTAAACAGAAATCCATGCTGAAGTTCAGTAAGAGGTACTAGATATGAAGCTGCCCTCAGAGTGTCTTGAGAACACATGCAGGCTCCTCTCCACATGAGCTGATTCATCAGATCACACTTCATTTTAACTCTTCACATTGACTTGTGCACGCTATACTGATGGGTTGTGTTTAATGGACAAGTGAGCTGCAGTTAGCTATCTGGCCTTTCATTCTGAATATTTTAATTCATGCTAGTCCTCCTGAATTAAAAATTAACCAACAATAACAAATATTGAGAAATCCCAGAGCAAGCTGCAGGTAGTTTATTGTTGTGGACATGTGCCTGAAATGAACTTTCTTACAGCAAAACTCATCTTTTAATGAAAAATTTCATCTGTCCTAATTCACTGAGTGGAAAGCTAAAAGTAATTATCTACTGATTATTACAGCAGTAGCTGGCACATCTATAGCTACAAGAGTGTCAGTTTTTCCATTATAAACCCTGTTATTCCAGGTTCTGAAAATTTGCAGACTATTGAAACTTGGCACAAATATCAGAAGCTTAGAAGCAACCTCTCTGAAAGGAAATGTTGGTGTCCAGCCATTTGCAGATCACATAATTGAAGAAGAATAGTTTGCTTTTGAAAACATGTTGTGCAAGCTTTTCAGTTTGGAAGGACTTCACTGAAAATAATGACATTTAACTTACTTACACTCAAAACTTCCCATACTACTTAAAACATAATGACATGACTTTCTTTAAGTTATATTCATCAGGATTATATAAACATCACACAGTAGTTCCATCTGGATAACATCATGGGCGATTACATTTTATCTTCTACTCTAATAATTGCCCCTTCTGATTGCTGCTGGTAATGACTCCTGTTCCGTACTGCAGCCAGCCAACCCTCATTTGGAGAAACAGAGGGTAGTTCTTTTGTGAAGAATGAGTTTCTGAAACTTCTGGCTTTAGATAGCTTGAAGAAAACTGGGCAAATATCTGCAGAGGTGTGTCATGTATCGCCAAGTCTGTCAAATATAAGAGAGGTATGAATCTTTCTGATATCGCTTTTCTGATTTATTTTGTCCTAAAGCTATGAAGATATTCTCCTAAACCTATGGAAGTATTCTCAGTTTGCAAAAACATAACAATCCAGTTCCATGGAAGGACTGAAATATGTAGTAAACTTTCTAAAAATCAAAAGTAACAGATAATAAGTCTACTAAGTTAAACTTTTTATGGATTTATCTGGTTGGGAAAGCTCTTTCTACCTGTCTCACCTCATGCTTCTTATGAAAGTGTTGGGAGAGAAAGGACAGACAGGCTTGGTAAGAGAGGCACTATAAGAAAAGACAAGAATGACACGGCAACTGCAAAAGGTATACCAATGGTACGAGCCAAGTGTCAAATCTGCAGCCAATCACATTGAAATTGCCATATTTCTTACTGAAGTATTTCCTCTTTGAAAGTTAATGTGTGGGGAAAAAGCAACATGAAAAACTAAAACACATTCAAAGGAGCTACAGCCAACAAACCAGAGCCAAGCCATGTTGAGGCTGTGGTATCCTGGATCTATAATCCTCAATTATACCCCAAGCAGTGGCCAGGCAATATTGCTATTTCTTGCATGCTGAGAAGCATAGTTTTTCTGCATTCCATTTTTTCACCTTGATTATTTAAAAATACTACAAATACAATCAGACAAGTCTTAAACATATCATCTGCAAGAAGTAGGAAATTTCTGAGGGAAAAATAAGTAGCTTATTTTTCATTATTTTAAAATTCACAATGTTACTGTTTTTAAAATGTGAACATACTATCTAAACAGACTAAGTAAGCAACAGACTATCTAAATAGACTGTCTGAAATGAAAATGAAATTTGGCAGCAGTGAGATAGAAAAATCCTGCATTTCTGAAAGAAATTTCTGGTTCATGAGGTAAATGTTAAGTCTGAGTTCCTCTGTCAACAATTAACTTTTTCTCCTGAATCCTTTTTTGAGATCTGTGAGACCTTTTCTTCTGTTCGTCATCAGGGATGAACAATTCTGTATGTTGGAGTCTGTATACATGAGATGTTGTATGGACTAATTTTCAAAGGAGAACCAAGAAGTGCATGCTTAGTAAGAACAAGTAAATGTATATTCAAGAATTTGTGTACTATAATCTTTTTTTAGTTGAATTAGACTGGCACAGGACGAAAACAATTTGACCAATTAGCTAAAAATGAAAGAGTAATGCAGCATGTCATTCTTGTATTTCCGCTGACATTTTTTCTGTTTACATTCAATTTCAACAGACATTTTTTAAACAATTCAGAGAAAACCTAGCAATCTTGCTAGTATTGTCTGTAGCGTGTTAAGTCTTGCTGTAGAGGAAAGCAATGTTAGGAGGTTATATTACATCTACTGTTGATTGGTAGCTGTGATCACTCAGTTCCCCGCAGGCTTAACAAGTAATCCACAAAACAGCTGTCTCATGCACAAAGTGACCATACCACATTGTTTTGATTATTGAGTTTGGCAGAGACAGCTGATGGAAGTTGCAATGCATTTTCAGTAAAGCACTTATGGCTACATGTTCAGAGGATTCATTTTAATTCCTTCATTTATCTGTTTTTGATAAAGCCCGAGTGCTTATACAATAGCAGGGATTTTTATCATGGCAGAAATGCTTTACAGGGTAGCATTATATCATTCCATATGACCTCAGTTAACTTGCTGTGGCCATATTAGTGGGCATAGTGACAGCTTGTACTGCAAGTTTCATGACTGATTGCTAATGCACTTCTTTTGGCTCCTTCATGGACTGTGTGGTCAAATGATTTGAAGGAAAGTATTTGATAATTCGGGAGTTGGCTGTGAAACGGCTGCAATACTGGAGCACATCTCAGATACAATTATTTTGCATTTTCATAAGGTAAATAGAAGCTGTGCAGCTAACTATTACTGAACCCCCCC
>VYZV01029375.1:0-10806 GCA_013401275.1 Pandion haliaetus | reverse complement strand
TCTTTCCAGTGAATTGATTAAATTGTATGGTTTTTTTCAGGTAGCACAATGAATGACTTATATGTCCTGGAGAAAAGAAAACAATTTTGTTCTTATTGACTAACTGAAAAGCTTAAAAATGAAACAATAAAATAAATAAAAGAATAAAAAAATTAGAAAAGATCTGTAGCTGTTGGACCAGATGACAGGAACACTAGCAATCACAGGCTTTTCCAAGCATAGACAAGTGTGAATAACTCTACATAGAATCAGAAGGTATTGGAAGCAAATTTGAAAACAAACTTATTTCTGCCATATAGCTTTCAGAATAGCCTTTTGGTATATTTCAAAACAGTTTTAAAAGTATGCATGTACATTTATCCCCATTTACACAGTTGATGTTTGGCCCTTATTGAACACTATTAGTGTTTCATACCTTAAATGGAAACACCCACTCCATCATATGTCTGAGCCCAAAAGACTCTTCTTCCTCTCCTTTCCTCAGATATTTCCTCATTTTCAGCTGAAATATCAGAGTTTATGCTGCATATGATAACATGCAGAAAAGGAGTAGGATCACCACCCCCAAAAACCATCTCCCACTAAATTATTCAACAGGGCAAAGGAGACATAATTTTTCTACCCCTGCAGCAAACACACCTGAAACACCTAGATGACCAAAAGGACAGAAATAACAGGCAAGCACTTATAAAGGAGTTTATGAACAAAGCTGAGCAGAAGCTTCCTTCATCATTCCGATTTGTTCCAGACAGATCCAAAGACATTTAATATGGCTTCATTACCAACTATAAGAGGATAATCAGAAAGTAAGTCTGAATTATAATTTGAAGCCTAGGGCTGAAACAGTTTTAAGGTCTTCGATTCCAGTCCAAGGTCTTAACCTTTAGTCTGGAGGGGTACTTCTGGCTGTACCTTCTCCACAGGAGGAACTGCTCATCAGTGAAATGTATAAATTGTTAAAAAGTTCCTTGATGCCATTGCATAAATCTTTCTTTTTTTAAAAAAAAGTCATGAACTGGAACCAAAACTAAGGTGTACTCCAGCCCAGCTATGCTGTCTACATGATCTGAAAAATGAGGATCCAAATCCCTTTAGACACCTACTATTTGACTGGGGAGAATATCTTATTCAGAAGTACAAATGAAATTATGCTCCTGGTGGTGCAGCACTGGTAAAAGAAAACTAGCAGAGAGACAAGAAAACCTTTTAGTATATGTGTCTGTATTCCAAAAATGTTGAATACGTGTATAACTGAACTAAACTGTTGCTCTTTGCAATGGGTTTTTGTGAAACGTGATTGGTATAGCATGTGTTGGAACAACTTACACCCCAAATACATTCAACTATTGAGATGACAATGTACAACTTCCCATGCCTTCATATGTTAAGCAATAGTTTGATTTTTCCTCCCATTTTCTTTTTTTATTGCAGTTAACAAGAGACACCCTTTCCCAAGTACTCCAAAGTCACATTGTACACAGGTGGTCAGAGATGAGCAAAACATACTGAGTGAAAAAGGCATTGACAAAATCAGAAATCAGTCAGACTGGTGATATTTCAAACTGGGTAAACAAAATTCAGGATCTGAGCATCTCCCACATTAACTTATCTGTAAAACTGTGAAGATGGTTGTTAATACTGAATAAAAGATTGCAGAATTCTCAAGGACATAGCAAACGTCTAACAGCCACCTCCATCTCACTCACTAATCTACAGGTGTACAGATGCACAATATTTTCTGAAGCAAAAGGAAATCATTACAATGTCTAAGTGAATTATCCTAACATTTTTCCCTAGCAGGCAAGTAAGTAAGCTTTTAGAATACTATGATACATCTACAGTCAGGGTGCCTTACATCATATTCATATGATCAGTGTTATTCTACAAGAAAAAAGATATAATCGTAATATTTAATAGCTATTTCATTGGTTCATACAAATAGACTGATTTGTGAATAAAAGAAAACAGTCTAGTTAATCATTCATTTTGGGAATACCCTTTCAGCTATATCTGACTTGTAATAGTTTGTATGAACTAGTGTTCTTAAAATTCTAAATGCAAAGCCTTTTTAAATGCCCCCCCCCAAAAAAAATCCCTTTGGTATTTGACCTACTATTCTTTTTCTTATTCTTAACTGTCATTTAGTGGGACTTCATATGATTAAAAATGTTATTGGGAAGCATTTTGGCAAAACCATTTATTATTTGTTTTCTCTCCAGTCAATAACCCTGCAGAAACGAGAGAGTAACTTCTTATTTTCTCTAGATACATATTGCAAGCTGATGTTTGGGCCTTTCAAAGCCTACAATTTCCAGGACCCCCTTATTTTCTAGGATATTTTAAGTGGCAAGGCATTCATTTTCTAAAAAAAATGGTTTCCAGTTTTTATGTAGAAAGATATATTTGATGATCTTTGAAAACCATTGTAAGATTTCTGAGTGCAGCACTGACATCTACAAGAAGCGATGGTGCAAAGAGCCATTACACAAGCGTAATACTTAACAGTTTCGAGAACTGGGAAAGGGAGATTCTGGAATAAGTATAACTTTTAAAAAAAACATTCCCACATTCATCATTCACATGAGACATAAATCAGTGCAGAACATATGAGTGGTGCGATACACTGTTTCTGTCCCACACCCTCTGCTACCCAAATATAAAAATTCAACTAAACTCATGCTTTCAAACTGTTTTGTTTCTTTGAGCAGTACCTGAAATTCAGACCATTCTTTGTGGGATGGCAAATTCATCGCCAGTAGCATTCTGTTTCATTGTTTGTGCTTCTGGGCATAGGCAATAAAATTATACCTGTCTGATAGATAGTGTTTGCATTAGTCTAAAAAAGAGTTTTTATCAGAGCAAACTGATAGAGCAGTGATCCAGCAAAGGAGGCTTCAAACGAACTGCTCTTCATTGAATTTTATAATAGTCATGATAGTACTAAAATAAATTGTTTGGTTATTTAAGATTTCTTCCCTTTGCCCAGCAGTAATTCATGCCTTAGTAAGTCTTTAGCTTTAGGTCTCTAAACATATTTCTGCCAGGGTGGTTTTGTCATCTGCACCCTTACAAAACAGTGGTTTTGTCATCTGCACCCTTACAACCACAACTTCCCTCTAAGGATAGGAACATGCAAAGAATACCATACATGAAATCAGGATTCAAAACTTGGCAACAGATTAATACCTGTTTTTCCTAACTATCCTTCCTAAAAGAAGCGTTAGTTCGTCTTGCTGTTTTTTTCTGAGAAGCATAGTTTTTTCTCTCATTATATTGACTGAGGGGTTTTTTTTAACACTTAGCAACAAATTAATTTTATTTTTCTTTTTTGTGATTCTTTTAAAACTGGGGTCAACACAACTAGCTTTTCACATGCTTAAATTTATATAGTTGGTGCTGACATTAGTTTTATTGGCAGAGAATGGAGTTGTGCTAACTGTGTATTCTCTCAGTAGATATAAACATGCATGGAGGGGGAAGATAGCAGAGGGCAATGAACTTGAGATAGAAATATACTTAAATACATCATGAGAAACAGGTAAATTCTTGAATTAGCAGGCAATTAAAATTAGTAATTATTCTACAGTGACTGATACTGAACTTCCTTTAGAATGTGCCTTTAACAAGAAAAGGGATATGAATAGTCCAGTCTTGTTCACACTTAACGAGATTGCTTCTGTAGATAAACTAGCAGAGCATTAGCTTAAGCTATTTCTTCAAATGGAATCAAATATATTAGCTAAAAGCCTTTTCTGCTAATACAGATGTGGTTACTCTAAGGTTTCTTGGGGTTTGTTTGTTTGTTTGTTTGGGGTTTTTTTACAGTCTATTAAGACAGTGATTTTTTTACACGATAAACCAAAAGATTTGTGCTGAAAAAAATAAATAAATTTTATAACCTTTGTCAGGTGTGGCAATATATTGAAAATCTTTTTTATAAGTAGTCTTTCTAAAGGTCTGGAAAAACAAGCCTGAACAGGTTCAGAAACTACTCTTTTGGAAAGGTGAAAATATGACTCAGGGATATTATATATGTGTGCCTGTGAACATGGGAAGAGAACTGCAGATTTTCTGTATCAGAAGTGCAGAGAAATCCGAGCAGAAGAACAGAAAAAATAGAAAATAAAAATATTTTTATGCAAGCTTGGAAATCACTATTCATTTCCTTTTAATGAAAAAATGAACCATATTTTGTAGAAAACTGCATATGATTATCAGTTTTATGGCGAGTAAAAAAGCTTTCTCCATTCAAATAACTTGCATTGTAGACTAACTCGACAGATATGCAACTCGGGGCGGATGTGATAGGACTTCTACCATTCCTTCTTTATTTGGAGCTGAACATGCATTTCACGTTTATCTTTTCAGCAAAACAGTACTTTAATGATTAAAAGTTCTTTTTTGTTGGAAGTCAGGGCCCTGCACGCACCTCCGGGCTCTGCAGCCTTTCCTTCCCACCCAGGGCCCTGGCTGGCTGTGCCTGAGGCCAGCACTGGCATGGCAGAGCTTGCCTCTTCTTGCTGGGCTACCAGGGACTGCTCCCACATGGGCAAGGGCACTGCCCTGCTGGCCGTGCTTCCAGCCCCGGCTCCCCACTCCCCGAACCCTGTGGCCTAGCCTGCTCTTGCTGCGTCCGGAGGACTCTGCTGCAATATGTGAAAACCTGAAATAAGTGGCGTCCCATGATGCCTGATGTTTTAAAATAGCACTGAACTACCAGTACGCAGCTCAGTGCACGGCAAGGGAAAACAAACATCATCAACTTAGGGTGGGTGTGCACCTTCGGTGTGTGGCAGCCTCCACGTGCACATCCAGTGGTGTTTCTCAAACCCCAGCATGAAGCTTAAAAGTAATTTTTTTAAAAAAAAGATCCTTATGTGAAAAGGAAATTAGGTGATCTTAGAAAACCTCATGCTCCCTTTCACTCCTGAAACTTCTTTCTAAGAGCAGCATGAGTGAATTTATCCATAGCTAGGCAAATTGCAAAACTGTTGTTTTCTTTCTGCTCTGTCTAGATTGTTGCCCCAAGGGGTGATGATCATTACAAAACCTTAATGGTCATGTGGACAAAGAATTGCATTTTTGTATTGGGTCTGGCGGGGATGGAGTTAACTTTCCCCATAGCAGCCTTCATACTCCTGTGCTTTGTATTTGTAGCTATAAGGGTGTTGATAACACACCAGTATTTTGCCTACTACTGAGCAGTGCTCACACAGCATCAAGGCTCTCTCCAGCCCCACCCCCAAAGGCCAGTGGGCTGGGACTGGGCAAGAGGCTGGGAGGGGACATATCCAGGACAGCTGACCCAAACTGACCAAAAGGGATATTCCATACCATATGACATCCTGTTCAGCAATAAAAAGCTAAGACAAAGGAGGATGGGGGGCATTTGTTTTCCATTTCTGCACATGGCCTTTGCCTTCATTAAAGGCCACACATGGCCTTTATTAAACTGCCTTTATCTCAACCCAGGAGTTTTTCATCTTATTTTCTCACCTGTTCTGCTGAGGAGTGGAGTGATAGAGTGTCTTGGTGGGTACCTGGCAGCCAACCAGGGTTAACCCACCAAACCAGTGCAAACCATGTTATTCAAAACTGCTTTCCACACTGAAATAACTAAATAATATATCAGCATGGGGAAAAGGATCAAGAAAACAAGGCCAATCATGCAGTTATGAAGGAAATGGTCTTCAGTCCTTTTAAAGCAATAGAGACAGAAGCACAAAAAAACCCCAAACAAAAACCCAAACAAACAAAAAACCCCAAACCCCCCCCAAATCAAAATTAATCAAACAAATAAACAAAACCCCTAAGAAAAATCCACACATAAAACAGAAGAAAGCAAGATTTCATAAAAAAGCAGGAGGTGATAGATGGAATATGGAAGAGGATGACTCTGGACTTCATTAAGAAATCTAATGTGAGCAGAAAGAGCAGGTGAGGACTATGAGGAAGCAGAAGTACAGGTATGTGCACTGATGTTCTGTTATTCTGCCTACACCTGTGTCTCCTGTGCTCTATGAAGTGTAATTGTTTTACAAGCAGAAGTCTATGCGCTATATGCATCAGTTTCCATGACTCCTTGAAAAATAAACTGTGAAACAAGGTTGGGTTTGCTAAAACTGTTGCTTAGTTTTTTTGAAGATACACACTGATGTTAGACATGACTAGGATAGCTGGATAGTAGCTTGTCCCATTTTCATGAAGCCTTTAAAACAGCTGTTTAATTTCCTCTTTGACTATATTTACATGCAGTCTTCTTTTGTATTCTGAGGCTGTGGGTTCTCACATCTTTTCAGTTTTCCCTTCTAAAAATCAATTACATACTGCTTCTCAGACCCTTTTCCAACCCTTTATTTTCAGCCTCCTGCTGACTTAAAACAGCATTGTTGCAGCACCTTCAGTTGTCTTCACTTAAATTCACTCTTTCCTTTACAGAATTACTTTCCAGTTCACTTCTGTAAAACAGAGATATCCATCTCATTTCTGAATTTTTAAATATAACTTTTATTTCACGCTGAGCTTTGAGAAGCACAACTGGTTGCACATGAGGAAGCTTCAATACACTAAGTGTATCTATCCTAGAATGATTCTTAGATGCTGGTCACCTTAGAGTATCTTTGGGAAATCTTGTAGCCACACTGTGCAGCTAAAATTTGGCATCTCTGCAGGCTGAGGAACTTTATGAAGTTTAGAAGTTGTTTCTTTTTAATTTTTCAAGTTTCTGGAAGTCTATTAGATAATATTTTCTCCTGGTGGGTGTGTATTTGGTTTCCTTTGAATCAGTAGTGTCTTTTTACTTTTGGCAAGTCACAACTCTTTGGCCAATAGTTGATCCATTTTCATGTTCTTATTGGGATTTATCATTTATCTGTAAATGACAATGCACTATGAATTTATTTTGTGGGGTTTGAGGAGGTTTTGTTTTCTTTTCTTTTTTTTTTTTTTTTGTAGCAAACGTGATAGACACACTATGTTGCTAATTGTGGACGTGACCCACTGAAGCATCTGAAGTCTTCTTTTATTTTTTGATCTAATCTTCCTAACTGATGTGTGAAATCCTGGAAGAAAAGCTTGCTTGCTGTTGTCCTCTGATTGTGAATTTATTTTCTATGCTCTTCAATTTGACATCTAAATCTCTGATATCTTTGTATCTTATCTAATGCCTGAAGTATGTCTGACATAACTCAAGTTCAGTTAAGAATACTATAAGAGGCTTCAATGATGAAAAATATTGCACAATTTTGTATCTTTGTCTGACAATCTAAGGCAATCAGCCGTCTGGTGATTTTAGTTGTCATGTTCTGAGTTGGTCTGTTTTTTGTTATGGAGTTGTATCAACCAATGTTTTATGCAATGAAAACAGCCTCCTTTGAAAACAGTAGTCTATCTTCATTTTAAAATACTAAATTTTCATTTTAGTTTTCTTTCATGTTGAAGACCTCAAATATTTGGACTTCCCAAATAATCTATTTCTATCGTTTACTCTTCCACTCTTGCCATCACTGTCTTCCACTTTCAAGTTAAACCTTCTTAAGATTTTTTTCTGCTTTTCTTCATAACTCCTCAATAAGTGGTTGACATTATATTTTTCAAAAAGTACTTTTAAAATATAGCTTAGCAGATTTTTAGTTACGTTTTGTCTTGCATTTTAGATAATTCCTTTGCACTTACCAGGCACTGACTGCAAACCAGAATTGCTTTAGCTGCCCTGAAGCAGCTGGGCATGTGTAGAATTTCGTGAAGAATGATAGATTATAACCACAAGAAAACTCATGCTTGTCAGATAAAAAACAATAGAAATATATGAAAACAAATTTTAATGTAACAAATGACTAAATTTTCCAATGAAATGCAAATGGTGACTATATGAATTTAGCTTTACTATAACTTGTCACTTTTCAAAGATAATGTTATTTTTAGAAATCTAATATTTAACGATACCTGAATCTTTATTAGCTAATCTGAGATATTTCAGTCATGGTGAAAATGGGAAGAGTTGTTAATGCATAATTAAGTAGTTTATTTCCACCACAGTAGTACAACCCTCTCTCCTGCCCCCGCTCCCCTCACCTCTCTCATTCTCTTTTTCACTCACTCCAATAAACCTTCTCTTTATCCTTCATTTGTTAACATTTATTTTGTAGAGAAATTGCATTTGACTAAAGACAGCCAGAAGGATTGGATAGATGAATTATTCCATGTCTCCCAAGTGGTAATTTCAACTTTTTCTATTGCTATAAGGCTGCATCAAAAATGTTGCCTAATATATTTATTTTGACCCTCATGGCATGAAAAGTACAGAACACAATATATTACTACTTTAAAGAGGATTTAAAGGGACCATTAGTATTCTCAGTGATTAAAAATAATAACTACAGCAATAGCCATACAATAAACNCAGTGCCTCACCACCCTCACAGTAAAGAACTTCTTCCTTACATCTAATCTAAATCTACCCTCTTTCAGTTTAAAGCCATTACCCCTTGTCCTTTCACTACATGCCCTTGCAGAAAGTCCCTCCCCAGCTTTCCTGTAGGCACCCTTTAAGTAGTGAAAGGTCACTGCTATAAGGTCTCCCTGGAGCCTTCTCTTCTCCAGGCTGAACAACCCCAACTCTCTTGGCCTGTCTTCATAGGAGAGGTGCTCCAGCCCTCTGATCATCTTCATGGCCCTCCTCTGGACTCGCTCGAGCAGGTCCACGTCCTTCTTATGTTGGGGGCCCCAGAGCTGAATGCAGTACTCCAGGTGGGGCCTTACAAGAGTGGCCTAACCTGACCCCTGACTGTTTGGACAATATATCTGTATTCCTCCCAGGCTACCCGTCCTTGCTTCCACCGTCTGTAGGCTTCCTTTCTGTGTTTGGGTTTGTCCAGGAGCTCCTTTTTCATCCACACAGGCCTCCAGGCATTTTTGCCTGACTTCCTCTTTGTTGGGATGCATTGCTCCTGAGCCTGGAGGAGGTGATCCTTGCATATTAACCAGCTTTCTAGGGTCCCTCTGCCCTTCAGGGCTTTATCCTATGGTAGCCTACCAAGCAGATCCCTGAAGAGGCCAAAGTCTGCTCTCCTGAAATCCAAGGTAGGGAGCTTGCTGTGAGCTCTGCTCGCTGCTCTAAGGATCTTGAACTCCATCATTTCATGTAGATAAAACAGTGGCATGTACTTATACACATGACTAAACTGTCAGGTAATCGTCAATAAAAGTTCAACAGTTCTATCAACTAATACAAAGACAGGTGATCAAATGCAGTGTGGGGGGGCAGCTGATAAGATAGGACACAGCGCTAAAATATGAATCCATGGATGTAGACAAGATTCTGAAAAAAACCTCTCCAACTGCAGAGATCCTTAGCATTGTCCAGTGAATCTTGAAGACTACCTGTAATTCTACCTACTGCATCATGTGTTACAAATTGACTGCTAAATTAGTCCTTGGCTCTACCTGCTGACTAGAAGTCATTCAAGCAGAGGGGATTTTTCTTTTGAACACCTTGCTGAATTGCTGCATGGTTTTTTTGCTGGACTGATACGGCCCAATATTTTATGTAATGCTTTAGACTATGGCTAAGCAGTTATTTTCAGGAATACTTCAACTCTCCCCACTCTCACCCCCACTGCATCACTGCCACTTTTCCACATATGTGAATAAACTTAGTTTAAAGTGGATTTAAATTATTACAAAAATGGTATTTTAGCAGTTTATGTACATTTATCAATGCATTTTTTGGTGTGCTTTCAGAGATGTTCCATAACAGAGAAGTGCATAAATAGATGTGGTGACAATGACTAAGAAGGAAATTAAGAAAATAAATGAATGAAAAATTTTATTACTGTAAAGGTCAATAGAACGGACACTGGTGGTAATAAGCACTGGTATACTTTAAGAGACAGATGGTGGTTTCAGTTTTGTGTTTTATATCTAAAGGTGCTGCTACCTTTCAGGACAGCTACAACTGTCTTTAGAAAAAAACTGATTAATCTATAGCAAAAGTTTTTTCCTCTTTACAAGCTTGAAGCAATATAGAACTAGTAAAAGTCCATATCAGCAGGTATCTATGAAGATATTTATATGTACATAGGAGCATGTATATATGCTTCTTCATCACACATGTAATAAGACATTCTCTAGTGTTAGTTCATATATTAGTTCATATATTCCCATTTTACAGCTACATCAGAAGAAGGAAAAAGAGGAAATAGGCCAAGCAAGGGAGATATGTGAATGTTATAGACTGCAGCAAAACAGCGGGGAGCCACAGATATGATTTGTAACTGGGAACTAAAGTAGACTGACATTTTACCAAGACTGATGCAACTCTAAGATTGAAAGTGGAGAAAAAAATGCTAGCAACAGATACCATAGACTAAATTGGTTTTATTTACACTGGTCTGGTTCCTCATAGATATGATCCCGATAATGATGTCTGGTCAATGCCAATGAATTCCCCTGATGAACATTAATTAGCAACTGCATACTTTAATAGCTGGGCTATAAAAAGTTTCTCAATTTTTTCCTTAATTTTTTAACATAAGCAGATGAAATCTACTCTGATTTTTGTGGATAACCATGGGATTGAAATTATTTGCTGAAGATGATATTGGAGTTTACTACTAGAAGGATTAGATTCTGCATATTTAATATTTGCGAGGTTTTAATAGTAATTTATTCAGCAGAGATGTGATCAAGGGAGATAGTTGTTTAGGATATTGATAATCATGAACAATGTAACAATTTGTTTATGGATTAATTTTAATAGATGTTAATCATTCTTGGGTGTGTGTTATGGGTTTGTGTGGCGCGGTT
>VYZV01029374.1:9269-78005 GCA_013401275.1 Pandion haliaetus | reverse complement strand
CATTGCATTGGATTCTCTGTAACATGCTCCACAGTCTGGTTGCAGTATTACAAATTTTATAGTAGCATTTTGCATAACATTTTCTAGAACCACTTGATCAAATATTGATTTCTCATTACAAACAAGAGCTTCATTACACAGCCCTTGTTGCAGGCTCAATGCAGAACATTTAATTGAAAATCAATTACCATAAAATAGTTTACCTTCAGTATAAATGAGTTGATGGATTTTGTTGGGGTTGCTTTTTATGCTGTTTAATCAGTGGAGGTAGAACAAGTAACATTTCAAAAGCAATAAACAAGCAATTAGTCTCTGTACTAGACTACTACTCCTTGTACATGATTTTCCTTCATGAATGAGATGCTGTGTCTTTCATCATTTTCCACCCTTTTTACTTTATCAGTTATGTCATCAAATTTGACAATCATTTACAGTTCATTGGTGAAGAATGGTAGGTAAAGTAGCATCTACTCTAAGACCTGTATGCTGTTTCACTTGTCAGTGCATGATTTTTTTTTCAGCAGAAGCATTTAGGATTTCTACAAGGCTTTTCATTCATGCTTCTCTCATTTTGTGCTAGAAATTGTCCATGTGCACACTTCTTCAGAGTATTGTCCTGAATATAGCTTGTGTTAAATGTGTTGCACTAATCCATCACCTATTTTGAAGATAAGAAATTTGGACAGCTGGTAACAGTCACAATTCCTAGTATTATGGAATGTTAATTCTTTTTAGTGGCACCAGCTGCTATTGTTGAACAACTAATGCATAAAAATAAAAGATAAGATTAGTCAATCATACGTACCATGTTCAAGGCTTGGCAAACATTTTTTACCCGTCATGTCTGTGTTGAGCAGACAAATATACAAAAATGCATTTCTGGTCACAAGAGTGTTGGCAAGCATTGATGAATTTGGGGACCCATCTGGAGGTAAGACAGGTAGTAAGTAGGTGGCATAAAAAGTAAGTTATTAATAGCCCTCATTCAAAGCAGTAGTTTACAAGTAATCTGTAAGTAGTAATGGATTCACATATGGCCTTCATCACATTACTGAAAATGAAGAACAAACTCAGATTTTTCAGGAACAAAAAAGTCTTTGTTAGGCATACTGCCCACTAAATACTTCATCTAAGATGCATTTCTAAATACTTCATCTAAGATACACTTAGACTCTGTTGTAGAATTAGACTTTTATTCCTAATCTGTAGTCTAAAATATGGCAAATTTTTCAGTTCATAGTACTTCACCCTCCTTTACACATATTTCAACACGGGTAGCTGCAGTCTTTGTGTTAGAGAAAACACTGGAGCAAGTTAGACCCACATGGGTAAATTCACCTTCTTTTGGTCTGTGTATCTTGTTCTCTGCCTCCCATGCTGGATGTCAGGGAGCTAGCATGAAGCAGTGGTGCCATGCTGGGATAAAATGAGTTCCCAGTACCACTACAGGGAACTAGAGGGTGAATGTAATGGTGAGACCAGAACATCTTAGCTTTCTGGTTAATCTACACATTGTCAATTAACCAATTGCAATCATATAGAAAAGAATAAATTGTAGCATAGGATGTTTAGCAGTTTAATGGGAAGTTCATGGGAAGGCATCTCAAGGACAGTTTTATCCAATGTCAGTTTTATTTCTCTGATACTTTAGCATTAAGCATTCTTTTAGCTCAGTAATGTCTCACAACGAATTACTTTTCTTACACCAGTCTACCTAAAGAACCAAGAAATACTTTTTGCATCAAACTGGAAGGCTCAATTTTTTTTCCCTCCCCTCATTTTTTTCTTCCCATTAATTTACAGGTATATGTAGGCCATGTTTTATTAGTATCAGACACTAACACATTTATTCGAATATTTTGCCATAACAAAATGTTAAGTAGATGATGCTCATTTAGAATTCTGATTATGTCAAAAATTAACTTTTTATGATGTACACTGCACCATTTGAGAAAAAAAAAACCAAACCAAGAAGTAGAAGAACGTGAAGCAGAGGAAACTTTAGGTGCTGGAATGTACTTTAGTACAGAAAAAGTACATAAATATTTCAGTATAGAAATGTTAAAAATAGATTATTTTAAGAAATATTTAGAAAATGTGGAAAAATTCCTCCTCCTGCACTGATTTATTCCTGTAATGAATGTGCAAATGATCAAGGTAGAAAAGCTTTCAAGCATAAAGGAAAAAAAAAAGAAAAAAAATAGTAGAAATAAAAAATACCAAAAGGATCCTATGGAGGCATATTTGCTGTGTTAATTGTGTGGTAAAATTAAGAGGTCCCACTGATAAACTAGCACAAGATGAACATCCATCCTATGCATTCAAAAAAACTATAAATGGTACAGTGAAAAGGGTTGTTACGTGTTTCCCATTCATTGCATGACTGACCACATAGTATAGCAATCTATTACACTTGTCTGAGAGCTTGCACTAGGTTTTCTCCTGTCTGTATGATTGTCTTTGTGGCAGGATCTGAAGATTTGGTGACTCCCATGAGAATTAGCTGCTCCAGAAACGTTTACTTGCAGCTGATAGTACTGAGGAGGAGCGTGTCATGCTATGCTGCATACAAAACATTCACACTGCAATACTGCATACAAAAACATTCACCCTAAATACTTTCTAGATATTCATCAAAAGAAGCCTAAGCACAAATCACACAGAATTAGTACTTTGGTACTTGTACCTGAGATCCAGCTACACTGATCTTGAGACAGCACCCCTTTGTTCTTTCTTTTCCAGCCTTCCATTCAGTATCAAGCAGCTATCATTCAAAGTTCTCTTTCACAGATAATCTCCCAGTCTGTCACACAATTGATATTTTCTGCCTCTAAGAAGACAGATCTTTGCTAGTAGCTTGTCAGTAAAAGAATATGACATTTCCTTGCAAATTCTATTGCTAAGCCACTTAAAACTAATATAATATTCCTGCAATGGAGGCCCTGCCTTTTTTCCAATCTAAAGTTCACCTGTACAAGTTGCTCAGAAAATTGTTTAACTAATTTTAGCTCTCTGTCTGTAAGCCTCTGTACGCAGACTATGGTTTCTCAAAAGTAATTGTTCAAATAATTTGCCATTCTATATTTTTTTCTCTCAGTGGTTGAGTAATATTGTATAGTTTTCAGTGTCAGTGTACACATTTAGTTTCCTCCTCCATCTACAAAATAACTCTTCTAAGACAAGATAAATAGGTAAGAAAATTATGTCAAATGGTAACTCTGAATGACCTCTCACAAACACTTCTCTTTGAGTTAAGGGACAAATTGGACAACACAATGAGGCATTAGCCTAAGTTTTTCATAGAAAAATACCTACTTTAAAATCAGCATACTCTATAAATAGCGTGCTTACTTAAACCAGCTGACCTAACCTTATTTAACATAGTCCTAGATACAAACGCGGTCACTTTTTGTTAACTTCAAACCTCTGGCTACTCCCTCAGATTGTCTCATGACTATCTGAAAGCCTCAAGCCAGAGCCACGAACTGACAAACATTGTGAGCGCGGAGTGTCAAAGGACGCCTTTCGTCTACACACAGAGGTGAGCACCAAGGATGCTGCAGAATTAAGACTGAAAAATGTGTATCTTGAGTAGTAATTTGTAATCCAGACATAATCTTCTGTACTAAGGACATAGGTATTCTTGTGCCAAGGTGTTAAAGATTTATGAAGGCTTTTAAGGAGATATGTTGATTTTCCAAATGCTTTTGAAAGTAAGTGTTATCAGGAAGCATCAATAGGCTTCCTCTGTTTCTAGTTTAGGAAACATACTGTGCTTTTCACCCCAGATCACCTTGCAATTCTCACATTCATCCCTATGTGACATAATGCAGCTGAAACCAGCCCTGGAGCTATTATGCAATGCTAATGCCTTTTTTGTTTATAGTGGAAATCGGCCATTTTCTGTGCAGCCTGGATGTTACCATTCCGAAGTGTCCTACAAAATGGCATAGACGTTTTCTCTGTTCATTCTAACAGCCTTACAAATGCCATTTCATAGAAACTCAAAAAGAAGGGGTTATGCTAGTTAATGTTGCAGAGGTTTTTTTAAACTAATTATGATTAATAATTTGTTCCGTTGCTTGAGGTTATAGCTTCTGTACTTGGAAACAGCAACAAAACTGATGTGCAGATGTATTTGTTGAATTACTATTACCCTTGACTGCAGCAGAAAGGAAGGTAGTCCACCAACAAAATGCTTTGGAAAATCTCCATCACGTGTTTTAGGGAAACCTACAAGGAAGGTGGAAAGAACAGCACACTGCAGATGAATGAACAGATGAATTATTTGCCTTAGAATGGAACAAGCTATTCCTAAAACATTAACCATCAATATTCCCTTTCTAACGGTTGTTGCAGTGATATTACTGAACATCTTCAAGTAAGTAGCATATGTCTGCTCTACTGCAGTGGGCCAGAGAGAAACAATTATCTCAATGGGCTTTTTTTTTCAATAAGGAGTAAAGCTTGCTGAGAATATACTGGGAAGAACAAAGACGCCTGCTCTTGTGCTGTATTGTTCTCCTCTCATGCTAAAATACTTTTGTGGTCATTTTCCCAAACTAGTCTGAGTTACTGGGCTCCATCTGCTGTGTAAGTGGCATATTACTTTAGGCATGATGTCTTACTGCATCTGTCTTTACGCTAAGTTGGAACATGATCCTCCATTCAGAGTACGGCGTGCAGATAAAATGTCTTTCCTGACAACACAGTATTACAGAGAAGGGCATAGGCAGAGAATTTGTTTCTTTGTTGTTGCCAGTTATACAAGAGTTCAAGTCAGTCAATAAGCAGCTGTTTCAATTCTCTAAGACATATTTTATGCAAATTGTATACATCTTTACTCTTGGTTAAATCTATAACTATATTCATTTAGCTAAATAGTTTATTGTAAAATGTTTTCATTGTCATGTGACAGTTATTTCAATTTTTGAACTTTGTATGTATACAATTTTGCAGTAGAAATTTCTGTTTAATAACTGTGTATGTAGTTTGAGAGTTTTGCAAGAGTATGTATGAATTTCTCCTCTGAAATCTTCATTCATGTTATACCATAGACACTGTACAGCACTGTACACTATTTTATTGTGATTTCATCATCCGTTCATTTGAAAGGAATTTTTAAAAAGGGCTTTAAGAAGCACAGGGAACAGCATCTAGATGGTAAATTCTACTATTAAAAAGTGTTTTCTGTTTTTTCCACAAATGTAATCTAATTCTATAGATTTTCATTATTGACATTGCTAATCATCTGGGCAATGGTCCCCTCCTTTGGACAGCACATTAACATTTTACTTTGCCTGCAGAAGTCTTGGGCACTCTAGCAATAGGATAGAAGACTATATTTTCCAAATTGTCATTCATTAATCATGGTTTCTGACTGATAAAAGCATGGAATCTCAACACTTTTTGGTCACTTATACTTGCTTTAGCTCTCCAAGGTTTCAAGAAGTGATAGATGTTGTCAAAGAATAAAGAACAAAACCCCACAGGATGGTGAGCCCACAGGTTGTTAAGACATATGGGCATTCATTTCCATCTGCTTTTAATCATCTAGAGTTAAACTAAGGAGCAGGAGTCGTCTTTCAGGCATGGGATTTGTTGATTCTGAAATATCATACAGATTAATTTTTACTGTCAGTTGATTCTTTACTGTGTTATTTATAGTACCTCTTTGGGTCAACATTAGCCTGTTTAAGAGGTTGGCAATTCATGAAGATTGGTTACAAAAAATGCTAAACTTCCTGTTAGGTTGGAAGCAACATAATTATAACAGTGACAGGTTTATAGTTTTGCTGCTAGTAGACAAATAGCCTCTAACGTATCAGTTGCTACATTAGAGGTATTGCCTATAGTTCTATGTTAAAACAGAACATCCAAAGAAAGGAATGCAAGAACAAGAATATTGAACAGTCTTTATGGTTATCTTAGTGTGCAGTATTTGCCTGTCCTTACATAGGTAGTAGACATGTTATTCAAGTTCACACAATATGTTTTTACAAATTACTCAGCTGCACATACTTAATAAATATGAAATTTATTTAAGAAAATTGAGTCACTCAACAGCATAAGCATTGACTACAGGTTTAAGCACATTGGAATATGCAGTTCTGTGTAGGAGACAATTTTTGTACAAACCTTTAAGTCTTGATCACTCATTGAAATTAACTGAAGGCTTCTATGAAATCAAAGTGATGCTGGACCATTAGACATGGACAAAGATCTTCCTCTTTAGTTAAGAGGCTATAATAAAATCAATTAAACATAAGATATCTCCACCTTCATGTATTGTGTGCCTTGTATTTCCTTCAACAAGGAGATCTCCAAAGAGCCTTACCCTCTGCAAAAGGTAAAGTAAATCCTGTTTGTGCAGGGCTAAGAGAGATAAGAGAAAACAATGGCAAAGTATGAAGAATTTAGAAACTGCACATAAGGGGCTGTTGGGTTGGTTTGTTTACATGAATGATAAAGAAGGTAAGTGGTATAACTGAGTTTAGAGAGGCATCACTGAGGAGAAAGTGTTTTACATGGAACAGCCACAAATATTACTTTCAGAGGAAGAAAACAAACCTTTTTTTTTTTTTTTTCTCACATGCATGGTAATTGTTATTACAATACAAGGTCCCAGAATTCTGAATTTCTAACATATTTATATATATATTATTTCTCAAGTGTAGAGAAATATTGGCAGTGATATGTCTCCAGGTTTCTAAAATCTGCTTTTCTTCCTAGCCAGAAAATAGTGGTAGTTCATGGTTGGGGGTGGGAGGGATCAGGGAAGAGGTAGTAGTTGCTTTTTTCAGTTCCCATTAACAGGGAGGAAAGAAAAGCCAGTGATAGCGCTCAGATATTTTTGGAGAGTTGCGAGTCATGTACAAGTGAATCAATTATTATTATCTGTAGGGAAATGAAATGGGAAAAAAAAGCACCCCACCTTGCAGTGGCATTTTGGTCATATGACAAAATGTGGAGTCAGTTCGGGTCCTTGAGGTACAACAGAAAGAACAGAGAAGCTTTAAGAACGTGGGGAAAAAGGTAATGACTTCCATTACATTTGTATCACTCATGGTTCCTATTAGATAACTGATTTAGCATTATGAGATGTGCAAGTACAATTTTTTCTTCTGAAGAAAAAGAAAAATGATAAATTGTCAGCTGTTTTTTGAATAAAAGTCATCTCTTCTGTTTCACAAATTATTTCATAATATGCCATCTTTCACTGAAGAACTTTTAGACAGCAACTGTTTATAAATTTGCAGGTTGATGCTTTTTTGTTACAAATCTTGCACAGATTGGAGTAGCTGAAGCCTAAAGGCATTGTGACTGAGAGATACAGCCCAGTCTTTCTGAGGAGAGATCCCAGCTTTGTCTTCTTTTCTGCATGGGCCATATGGAGGTGTTGCTGGGCCCTCCGTAGGAGGCATACATCCCCATCCCCATCCATCCATCTCTCCGCCCACGTGGAGGAAGCCATGGCAGCTTTTCTGAGGAAAAGGCAGCTGGCCAAGCAGAATCATCCCCTGGGCTACATCCAGCTCACAGGATACTACAGACCATCCTGGCCAGAGCTGCTCATGGCTGCATTAGTTTGAGCTCTGAGAATACCGTGAACCTTGGCTGAGCCCAGGAATTTGCATTTTACAGAACGTTCTTGTCCTGATACTTGTTGGGGAGGGGGTGAGGCATGTTAATTCTTCTGAATTTCTTTAATTTGTCATTTCAGACTGCACAGCTCCTGTGAAAAATTGAGTAAGATGAATGCATTTTGGAGGGGTGTCCTCCTACAATTATTACTAAATATGTGTCTATTGCTTTTGGTTAATTAAGCAAACAATGCCCTTGATAGCCATTTCCTTTCACCATAGTCAAAGGCAAGGTAATTAGTTAATTGCCAGAAGGGGTTGTTAACTGCTGGTAATGAACCACTATCGAGGAAATTACTACTACAGTACCATTAGATACTGCAAGCATGCATGAAGGGGAGAAGTACTGTTTCTGATATTTCTGTACTTTTTCATGCAAGGGAGTTGTAGCGCATATATTGCTGAGAGGAATAGGGAAAAAAAAAAATAAGGAGAAAACAATTACCGTTTAGAGCAAAAAAAATATCCCACTGTTAAGAATTATTCTTCATGACATGGATTTTCAAGACAATGGTCCAAACCCATTCTTAACTTTTCGTCTTAAAATATCAATCATTTGATCCAGCACTATATAGAATAGCAATACTTTGCTAGTATTTACATGATGAAGTACAATGTATTGTATTTTTATGCCATTTATGCAGAAGAATTTTTTAAAAAACCTACCTGTGATTTTGTAAATAGATTTGGACCAGACCTAAAGAATGGATGTTCCCAGCACAAATATTACCACATTTCTCACTGATGACTACTCAGAGAGTTAGGTTGTGTTTATATCAAGTATATGAAGGCCAAAACAGTTTTTAGAAGGCTAAATTACAGTGTAACTGCAACAAAAATAGAAATTAAACATTCAATCAATTTTTCAAGAAGTTTTTAATTTGTGATAAAGCACTAAAAGCGCATTTCTTTTTAGTCTGAATAAAAATGTCCATGTGTACTGTATTTGAGATGTTCATACAGAATCTTGTGATAAAGAAATTCAGCATATTAAACCCAAGTACATACAAGAACTATCTGTGCAGAGTAAACCCAGCGCAACATACATTATACTTCATGAAAATTAAGTTTCCAGGTGTACTGTGAGTTCACAAAATCACAGAATTACAAAATTACAGAATGGCTCAAGCAGGGCCACCTAGAGCTGGTTGGCCAGGACCACGCCCAGAGAGCTTTTGAATGTCTTCAAGGTTGGAGACTCCACAACTTCTCTGGGCAACCCATTCCAGTGCTTGGTGTTTCCTGATGTTCATATGGACCCTCCTGTGTTTCAGTTTGTGCCCATTGCTTCTTGGCCTGTCAAGGGCACCACTGAAAAGAGTCTGGCTCCCTCTTCTTTACACCCCCCTTTCAGGTATATATACATGTTGATAAGATCCCCCTGCCCCTTCTCCTCTCCAAGTCAAACAGTCCCAGCTCACTCAGCCTCTCCCCATAGGAGCGGTGCTCCAGTCTCTTAGTCACCTTAGTGGGCATTCATTGGACTCTCTCCAGTGTGTCCATCTCGCTCTTGTACTGGGGAGCCCAGCACCAGGCACAGCACTCCAGGTGTGGCCTCACCAGTGCTGAGTAGAGGGGAAGGATCACCTCTCTTGACCTGCTGGCAACACCCATCCTGATGCAATGGTGGACACCATTGGCCTTCTTTCCTGCAAGGGCACATTGCTGGCTCGTGTTCTACTTGGTGTCCACCAGGACCCCCAGGTCCTTTTCTGGAAGGCTGCTTTTCAGTTACGTATCATAAGCATGTGCACATATGAGAAGTTGTTACAAGGCAATCACATTTATACTATATCTGGGAACAAAAAATAGAAACCAGCAAGCTGTATGGCAGCCTCCACCTCTTCTGAGCAATTGTCTGTATGCAAACAATTCACAGATGTCTCTCCTTGTCTGAACAGGCCTTTGAGGTGAGTTTTATATGCTATACATATACCAACACCGTCATCTACTAGATATTCATGTCTGCTGTGTAAAGGATTATAATTGCCTATTACAAGAAGAAAAGTCCCTCCTCTTCCAAAACAAAGTGTTCAAAGAATTGACAAAGCCTGCATCACCACATCAGAAGAAAGATTAGTAGAAAATTCAGCTAAATAGTACCATTAATTATGAAGTTCCTAGCAAGCTGTAACCATATAAATAGTATGAGTTTCTACAAATCAGTATATATTGCCAAAAATAGTAGCTATTGCATCTTATCTTTTCATCACAAATACATTAATATTTATTAGTAATACATTACCATCTATCTAGTAATATTATTTTTTTTATAGATTACATTGTAGCTAAACTTCTGGGAATATTTCCATTAGAATTAATTTATATAATTACTAGCTAACTGTAATTTATTGGTGAATGTTCTTTCAGGATTAAAATTTAATACACAAGTTCTCAAAAGGAAAACATTTCAGTCACAGAAAAAAATGGGATACTTTTGGATAATATTGTCATTCTTGTTTTCTTTGCAGAATAATTCTGAAGCAGAATTTAGCAAACAAGTATGGAGTTAAAGGCAAGTCTTGTGTGCAGGCAGTACATAAGAGAAGGCACAAAAAGAAAATTACCTTATTTTGTATAGGTAGCGGATTACATATGACTTTACTACATGCCTTTAAAGGGCAGGAAGGAGACATTGGGAAGCAGAAATTGGTGTATAGAAACTCAGAAACTAAACTGACTGTAACCAGATCTCCCATTTGTGATCTATTTCAGGCTACATAGACAACACCTACTTAAGGTATCTAAGCTCAAATACCTCAGTTCCGAGCACCCCGTTAAGGATGGAGGAGATTCAGAGCAGTTAAGCAGAGATCTTGGACTGGTGGTGAATACTTCCCTGCATTTCTGCACATGAATTTCCCCATATTTCTGTACAAGAAACTTAATTGTTTCACATGATTAGCACAGCACAGTCCCAAGCTAGCAAGGAACATAAATAAGTACTGAAATCTCAGTGTCTCAGTAGTTGCATTGGCACATGCTTTCCTTAGGTCCAAGCCTTTGGAAATAGCTATCCTCCCTCAATAGAAGATTAGCTTCCTACCTCTCCCACATAGCTTCGCAAAGGAATTTAGATAGCGCTTTAGCTCTCTAAATTTAGACGGCCACTTCAGTTCTCTAAATCCAGCTGTGAGACCCTCAGAAAGCCCTGCTTAGCTGCTACTTAACCTGAAAAGCACTGAAATTATCTCAGCACTGAAATACTCCACCAATGAATTCTTCTAGGTGTCCAGATTTCTCATGCTGGCTAACGTTATCCTATGCATATCCTGAAGATGCTGAGCAGCTGCGAATATGAGCATGGCAGATTCTCAAATTAGGCATTCTGCTGCTTGGCTTGTCTGACATCCTTATATGCCAACAATCAAATCAGATGTCAGATGTCCTATTGCCAGAGGAAGGGATGTTAGGTTATCTCTGAACAATTCACTTGTAGTTCATTTTTTGGGGAGGTGGGAGATCTGCTTTCAAATTCCTTTTCCCAATCAGGCACACAAGGTAGGTAAGAACCTCTATCTTTTCACTGTATGTGGTATAAAAAAGAAACATAATTTCTGCCTGTTTTCTCAGAGAAAGTCCATTAGAAGCTAGGATTAATAATCTAAATCCTAATTGCCCCACACTGCAGAAAGTAATTTCCTTCTGACTACCTTAGCAACAATGCTGTTTGGCAGCCTTTTCTTTTTCTTCATTGGTCTTTCTTACAGACTGGCTTGGGTGACTTTTTACTCTCCTAGTGCCTGCTATGGGTCCTATTCTTAGGCCCCTGATGCTTTCTATGTGCAAGAAATTCCTAAATCCAGACTGACAAGTTCACTAGAGAACAAGTACCTAGCAATCAGCATTACTAAAGTTAATCCCACTTGGAAATTTAAGTTCTTGCTGCTTCATGTCCCATGTGTCTGAACTCAGTTCAGTACCGCTTACTCTCAGTTTTATATTGCTGTTTCACTGCAATAAATCCAGACCCTGCAACAGGTACTGAGGTTTGCATCTCTCCAATTTGAATTCAATACCAAATTCTTTCTGCTTTAAATGATACAGAATCAGATGTGGTTCAGGATCACAGTTCACTGGGACTTGTCACAAAGACAAACCGGGCAGGTGCAGAACTGTTTGCAACCCCACAACCTCAGCTGTAAGCTCCTTCAGACAAGTACTGTCTTTCATTTGCTTTCAACATACTATGCACACCTGCAGCACTCAAAAAAATATAGTCATAAGAGGATGGAGAAAACTATTAGAGGATGGAAGGCGTTTGTTAGGAATGACCATAAACAGTGAATTAAAAAAATATTCCACTGGGTTTAGTGTGCCATGCAGAAAATGGATTTAGCCTAGAAAATCAGCTTTTGTCAGGATTGTCTGGACAATTGGCATCCTGTTAAAGTGGAGTCCACTATACAACCTCTGTAAAAATATCAAATGAAGGATTAGCCTTATCTGAGATTTCAACTTGCTAGTGATCTAAAAAGGTTACTTCACAGAAGAATTTTGTATGGAATAGCATCTGAACATAGAAAAGAAAGAAATTAAGACAACTCTATTCATTAACCTTAGAGGTGTTATGGGAATCTGCAGATTCTCTGTTTTAAAATGAATTTCAGAGAAAAATGTACATGTGGTGAATGGAGTTAAATCCAGTTGGCAGTGGGTCACAAGTGGTGTTCCCCAGGGCTCAGTACTGGTGCTGGTTCTCTTTAATATCTTTATCAATGATCTGGACGAGGGGATTGAGTGCACCCTCAGTAAGATTGCGGATAACACCAAGTTGGGAGGGAGGGTTGATCTGCTCAAGGGTAGGAAGGCTCTACAGAGGGATCTGGACAGGCTGGATCATTAGGCTGAGGCCAGTTCTATGAGGTTCAACAAGTCCAAGTGCCAGGTCCTGCACTTGGGTCACAACAACCCCAGGCAATGCTACAGACTTGGGGAAGAGTGGCTGGAAAGCTGCCTGGCAGGAAAGGACCTGGGGGTGCTGGCTGACAGCCAGCTACGTATGAGCCAGCAGTGTGCCCAGGTGGCCAAGAAGGCCAAGGGCATCCTGGCCTGTATCAGAAACAGTGTGGCCAGCAGGAGCAGGGAAGCGATCGTCCCCCTGTACTCGGCACTGGTGAAGCCACACCTTGAGTACTGTGTTCAGTTTTGGGCCCCTCACTACAGGAAAGACATTGAGGTGCTGGAGCGTGTCCAGAGAAGGGCAAGGAAGCTGGTGAGGGGCCTGGAGCACAAGGTTTTTGAGGAGTGGCTGAGGGAACTGGGATTGTTTAGCCTGGAGAAAATGAGGCTGAAGGGAGACCTTCTACAACTTCCTAAAAGAAGGTTGTAGTGAGGTGGGTGCTGGTCTCTTCTATCAAGTAACTAGTGATAGGACGAGAGGAAATGGCCTCAAGTTTTGGCAGGGGAGGTTTAGATTGAATATTAGGAAAAATGTCTTTACTGAAAGGGTTGTCAGGCGATGGAGCAGGCTGCCCAGGGAAGTGGTTGAGTCATCATCCCTAGAGGTATTCAAAAAACATGTAGACAAGGCACTTCATGACATGGTTTAGTGGGCATGGTTGATGGTTGGACTCGATGATCTTAAAGGCCTTTTCCAACCTAAATAATTCTATGATTCTATGTTTTATTTCTGTAGCTGCAAGGGCAAACCCACAGTTAAGAAAAATAATCTTTCCTGTTGCAGATTCTCAAGTTGTGCACTTAAAGTGGGTGAACATGAAGTGGAGCATGAACAACTGAAAGCCAAACAAGATATTTGCATATCATTTGCCCATAACAGCAAATGATGAATGTATTTTCAAGTGTAATTATTACAAGGCAATTTGGTTGAACAATATTTAGGGGAAAAAAATGGAAAACATTATTTCAGAATAACTTTTGGATTTAGCAGTTTGCAATATTAAAAGCATGCTGGAATCTTACTTTATTTGAACTCTAACACGTTCTCGTAATACCGAGAACAGGTAAACTTGTTTCATTACATCTTTAATGTTTTAATCAATCTATAATTTGGTAAATGTATTATTTATTATATTAGCTCTGTAGTAGCTATAGCTGTGTGTTGTGCTGAACGACCACAACAGCAAGCCTGGAGCTATCTCAGATGTCTTCAGAATGAAACCACACATTGCTCTGTTTTGCCCTAGTCAGAACACAACAGGTTTTGTGAGCATGTGGGAGTTAATCTAGCCACACTCATTAATATTCCTGGAGAACTTATAGCTATAGGAAAAATCTGTAACATACATTATTACTGCTAACTAAATTGATGCTTCTTTTTTCTGTATTTTCCTTATATCATTTCAGCAACACACTGCAAGTCCTTTGCTTACAACATAGAGTGATCTGCCAAACAATAGGATCATTTCAGCAGAATGTGATTTTACTTGATCTGGACAAAATGTAATGTTAACAGAAATAATATACTGTAAGTTATTAATATGTTTACTATTTCATCCAAGGTTCATTCCTGTCCTAGTTCAGTTTAATTACAAGATGCTATTAAATTCAAAAGGATGCAAGAGACTAGTACACGCAGTGATACTCTGTTTAAAACCTTGAAGGCAAGCAAATTATTTCTGCAGGGAATTTGCTACTCCTCATTATAAAATTATATTAGGCTTGTTGGGAGTGTCCTATACATTATTCTGCATTTTATTTTGAGGAAAGAAAAGTCTTCCAATAAGTTATTTCCATTGCATAAGTAAAACTTCAGTGTGCTGGCAATAATACCAATATCTGAGTTGTGAATACACACTGTGAAGCATGGCATTTGAAGAAGATAATTCTGCACTATAAATACCACCATCATACATAGCTTGTGAAATTTAGAGGAAAAAGAAAAAGCAATTAAAAAAAAAAAGCCAGAGAAATGTTCCAAAGATGGAATTGCTTTGTCGAGTTTGTATTACCTAAAGATTAAGTAGGTTTGAGGCTCCTCAATAAGTGACTATTATTCAGTCCTTCAGCAGTGACAAGACTGATATCTAGTACTCTATGACACTGCCGTACAAGAAATGCAAACTGCATGCTGCTGGAAATGGGAGGGAACCAGCTTTTAACCCTGGTATGTTATATAAGAACTGCATCACTGTGCTTGTCTGAGTTTCGCTGGCATCAGCCGAAATGCTGCAGGAGGAGCTATCCACCACCTTGACATCCCATGTGAATCCACAGCTAACAGCAGCCACCTCCAGAGTAAACAGGACCACTCTGCCAAAAAGAAAACATGAAAGCAGCCAAGAGTGGAAGTGGGGCAAATGCATTTGGTGGTTTATATTTAACAAACTGCATGTAGTGACTTTTTTCCTTACAATTTAGCTGGTCTTAGTTCCATCACTTCTGTATTTTTTTTTTCTCAGGTTCTGACCTTCTAGAAAACGTCAGTAACTTTGCAGATGACATTTTGTTGGCAATATTATTACCATAGAGTGCTTTCATTAGAATAATTGCATACGGTAAGTGTGGGGATATCTCCCTCTGTTTTCTAGTGTCCCTATTATAGGGTTGCTGTTATTATAGGTCAGCTGTTAGATCCTAGAGAAATGTTAATAATAATTTATTTGCTAACTGTTTAATGTATCAGTATACTTTTAAGAATGCATCTGTGTCATCTTACTTGAGTATAAGAAATTGTCAGAGCAATAATCTGTCCAAAGTCCCATTGCCTGCTATTTTTATCGTTAGGTTTTTTTCTGTCATGCACTTCCCAACTTATAGGAAGTAAAATGAGTGGCCATACAAAATAACATATCAGGACTTCCATTCTATTGTGAATAACAGAAGATATTTGAAACTTGGAAAAAATACAGTACTGAGAGAAGTGTATTTACATATTAAAGCAAGGGGTTATTAAAACTACAGAGAAAGACAGGAAGACTGACTTTTTTGAATTGTGTTCTAACATATAGGAAAATGGGTAACAATAAAACAGAAAAAATGTCCTGGTGAAAAGAAGATATCTTTAGTGTTGAAAAAAGAACAGTAAACTTTTTTTGTTTGATTATGACCAGGAACTCTCCAGCTTTGCTTACAGAACTGAGAAGCTAAAAATTGGGATAGTGGTGATCAGTACTGTAATGTTGGTAAATCATGCTGATGTTAAGAACATTCTGGCTAAGCTATGTAGGTGAAAGTATTTTGTGGGTACAACTATATCAGTGAGATTTAGTTATTTAGTTTTGTCTAAGATTTACAAATTCTACTGAAGAAATGGCTCTCCAAAGCCACAGGCTATGGCTGAAAAACACATGTTTCAGGCTTGCTGTTTGCCATATATCATTTAAGCCAGTGATAAATGACAGTCAGTAGAAGATGTTCAACCAGAAATCCAAGAGTACCACATGTTGTTGCATCATTTGCATTCCTGGAGAACAAAATTTACTAAACCAGAAATCCAGAAGTAGGCTTAATCATATATAGCATTCAAATGTTTGAGACCAAAAAGTAAGCATCTCCATAACTAGTACCATGCAGGTGAGAAGAAACAAGTGTTTTTAGACTAAGATGGAAGTTAAGTCATCAGATTGAGGGGAATGTGTTAGACTAGAAGCTTGAGTCACATGTGACAATAAAGGCTCTTCTTAGTTGTAATACAGGCCTGCCAAAGAGCTGCACTGGTCATTGATGTTTGGATTCAACCAAACATTCAAATTGTATGGGGGGGCTGGGGAGGGGTGTAATTTATACTGTTCCAAACTTACCCCTTGGCCTCTGATCCCTACAATGTATCAGTGTACTCCATATTCGATTTGTTGCAAGGAAGGAAGCACAATTTTAATTGTTGCCCAAACAAAAGGTGAAACAGTGAATCTTCTAAACTTGCCAGTACTGTTCCTGAGGAACTGCAGTATAAAATTTATCACAAACTCCATGGCTGCCAAGGCTAAAGAAGATGGAAACTTTTGTGGTAATCCAAAATTTTAGATGAATGAAGGGCAGCCCTTGGATATGAACTAGTATACTGGCCAGAGGCTATAGCATCAATTTTATTTAGATTTTGAGAGTGATTAATATACAGAAAGTCAGTTTGCTAATGCTTTACCCATTTGTAGATTAAACAAAGGCTCATTACCTCACATGAGACAGTTCAGTTTTATTTTTAGCTACAGTATGGCTGGTGCAATGCCTCTTCTTTTAGCATTTTCATTTTGCATTGCCTTCAGTCCTGACATGAAAGTTAACATTAATCTGCCAACTCATTCTGATTGGATTGCTTTGGAAGTCACTCCAAAGTCACAGTGGCTAAATGGGATGAAGCTGTAAGACAGAAATGCATTGCAGTTAATACCTCTGCAGTACTGAAGCTAAGCCAGGGCCAGCCCTAATTCCTGAAAGAAAACAAATCCACAATAATCCATCCCTTAATTCTGAACAGAGTGGCACAATGCCAAAAAATATAAAAAATGTATTCCTTACGAAAACAGTGCATCTTATTCCACCATGGTTTCTCTTGGCCTTTTGCTCATGTAGTTTGAGGTCAGCGAGCAGCATACATGTGAAGGTGTTATCCATACTGACACTTACAGCATTCCAGTGTTCTCCTGATGTAAGAGGACTTGGGGAGAGAATGGTTGCTGAAACAAATAATTTCAGTTTCTGTTGCAACAATTAGAATGCAAAGATTAAGATACCTCCCAGCCCCACAGACACCCCATCCAGAAATCTGAGAATATTTTCAGTCCTTTAATCCGTCTAATGTCCAGTTGGGTAAAACTACAACTGGTATTGGTTTTTTTCATAATCTGGGTCAGATTTTGGTTCTGCAAAAAGCAAGGATGATCCCATTCATGTCTAATTAGTCTCAGTTTGGATATTTTGATTAGGAGCATGCTGATTTTAGCCCAAACCTAGACTGTGTTATTTAGAATCTATTCTCCCTAAAGTGCTTTTGTGATGATAACTTAGTGTGACAAAAAGAACCAGTTTAGGAACTTCTATCTTCATCCAAAAATATGTCCTCATGTAGAAATAAGCCTTAAAAATATCTTAGTAATGTGAAATGTGCCACAGAAACAGATAAGCATGTTAGGATGAGTTAGGTGGCTAGCAAGTCTTTTATAGAGGTCAGGCCTAATTTAGAATCCCTTAGGTTTCCTTTTTGTAATGTAAGCCTCATACATTATTAAAATATATTTCTTAAGCCTTATGTTAAATCAAACTATGAAAGGACTCTTGTTTCTTACCTGGTCAGGGCTGAAGAACAAGTTAGCAAAGTGCCCCACTTGTTTCAGGGTTGTCAGGCCTTACTGTGAATAAAATCCTGGTAACTACTCAGAGGCCTTGAAGTTACATATTTCTACAAAGCATGGAAATACTTCAAGAAATTCATTTTAAGGTACTTAATAGAATGTTAAAAACAATTCTGTTTTCAAGCATTACATATACATATATATTTGTGCATTATTCTTTATGAATCCAATTTGAATCCCTTTCTCTGTCACTTTGTCAACTTTGTATTTTTTCCCCTACCTTTGGTAAAATTGTCAGATTGCCATTTTTAGCTTTGCACCAAAAAGATCTGTGTGGCTTACAGAAATTGTTACTTTATAAATGAAGAAGAGTACTTACTGCAAACATTTCAGAAGCCCAGAGGAGACAAGGAGGCAAAACATCTCCTTGCTTCCACCCTCCGGCATGGCTTCTCAAACGTGGGTGCAGAAGGCTGTACAGACAAAAACAAGCTTTCCCCTCCAGCCACGTTTTAATGACTGTGATATACCGGACTTTGGTGCCATTGTCAATATACAGCTGGATGGCTGGAGAGTGGTGGACAATGGTAAGTAACCACTAGCCAGTGCCCCACGTCCTGGAAGATTTGCGTTCAGTGCTACGTGATGAAATGGCGTCACTTTGAAAAGCAGTACAACTTCAGGGACAACGGCATGTTTGAAACAGGCCTAATCAGCTCATCAGTACCATGCTGATGCAGCTGTTTGCTTCTGTTCAGATGGCTAGCTGTAGCTCTATAGTAGGCACTCACATATCTATGCGTGTAAGATAATATTCATGCCTATTGTTAACATCTATTTTTAAAGGTTGAAAACCCTACTTACCTCCAGCAAATGCTGCAAACAATTGACTCACAAGTGAACTATAAATAATGTTCGCAGCACATAGCCCATGCAACATACCGCTCTAGCGTTACTGAATATTCAGAACCTTCTGCCTCTGGTAGCTATATACGTCAAGTTCATGACAGGTTTAGGCTTCAGTAGCCCAGAGCCTAAGATCCAGCACGTGTTTTGGAGCTAGAGCATTTGCAGATTAATGAATACCAGCCACAGGGTCAGGTATGATGTGGAAACTTGAAAATACAAAGTGTCTGTACTGACATTCTGACCATTACCACAGAATAATATAAAATATAAAGATTGGGAGGAGATGAGGGGAATGACTGACAAATACTGCCAAGCATAAAGCAATTTAGGCAGCCACAGGGTGAACCTCCATCATGTGCAAGGCTTCTATTGTAGGCAGATTTTTGAAGGAAAGACTGCGGGCATGGAAAATGGGATGAAACTGGGTTTAGCAAGGATATAGCTTAGCAGACTAAGCTGCTAAATGGTTGACCAGCGTCAAACCAAGTGTGATAGAAGGTGGGAGCAGCTCTTGAAGGGCAACTGCATCTTTCCACCATGCTGATTTGTCTCCTTTGGAGTTAATGAACCAGCCCCTGTGCTGCTTGCCTGTACCCCAGGAAAATGCAGAGTCCTCAGCTTGCTGGTGGCACCAGGGAAGAAGGGAAGGAAAAGGAATGGATCTTCCATGTATTGCCAGCCAGACTGATGTAGTAAGTCTCCAGCATCCCCATCACAACAGGACAGCCCTGCAGTCAGTTCCCTGTTTGGCAGGAATAGAGCAAGAGGAAAATGAAACAGATGGGTTAAAAGAAAGGATCGCAGCTACTGCAGCCTGGTGTACACAGCCTCAGCTCAGTGTCTGTGTTCAACACTGCATTATACCCTTTTCCAAGATGGTTTATTGTCTTGGAGGCAGGAGGATAGGAGATCATGAAGGCAAGAGTCTAGTAGCAATACGGCCATCTCCTTACTGTGCTGCATCTCACATAGTATATTCAACCAGAACCTGAAGTGCCATGGTGCACATCCATCTCAGCTGCCTCTACATAAAGTCAGCTTGTGTTTGTCACACCTTCTAGCTCAAGATCTCCATGGTGAGAAGGTGGCTACTTCTACAGATATTGAAACAAAATCACTGCATTTGCACTGTGTTTCTTGTCAGCAAGCTTGCCAGACCAAAGCAGGCTGCGCTGATCTATCTTGGAGTCTGTGCACCTGCAACATGAACTGTGGACTAACTGAAAAGTCTAGTTGACTAAGTTAATGCATATATCTGTATGTCAAAGAGCTGACTGTGGTGTTAAAATGTCAATACATAAATTAAGCTACATGTTTGCTTTTGAGCATTTGTTCTGAGAGATTAAATGAATGAAAGAGATAGCCTACTTCTGATCATTCTATTCTTTGCATATTTCCACGAGCAAAGTGATCTTGAAGATCACTCAGACATTGCTGTCAAAACCCAAGGTTATAGTAAGTTTTACATCTCATGATAAATGATCATAGAATCATAGAATCATAGAATCATTTAGGTTGGAAAACACCTTTAAGATCATCAAGTCCAACCATCAACTGTGCCTGCTAAACCATGTCCTGAAGTGCCTTGTCTACATGCTTTTTGCATACCTCCAGGGATGGTGACTCAACCACTTCCCTGGGCAGCCTGTTCCAATGGCTAACAACCCTTTCAGTAAAGACATTTTTCCTAATATCCAATCTAACCCTCCCCTGCCAAAACTTGAGGCCATTTCCTCTCGTCCTATCACTAGTTACTTGATAGAAGAGACCAGAACCCACATGATGTCTTTGATTTATGGGAAACGATAATTGTATATAGAAACACTGTAATCTTGTTACTATTGGTCAAAAAAATTCATCTATTGGAGTCCATAGCAAATTTTTAAAATGTTTTTTCTTTCTCATTGTGCTGCAAAAAAACCTCCATAAGTACTTGTGGGAAAATGCTGAAGTTGATTATACAGAAATGCCATCAAATACATAAAGGGCTGAATTGCATTATTTTGGTCTAAATCCCAAACAAATATAACTACAGTCTTTTGCTGCCCTGACATAGCACCAGTAATTGAAATTCAGGGTCTGTATTCTGGACTGTTTTCCAGCTCTGCAGTAAGGTCAAGAGGTTTGAATGAAGATAGAGTCCTGACTTGACCCTTTGCCCTCTGCCTTACCACATTCTACTCATTATTCTGGTTCAATCTGCCATTAAAGAAATTTTCCATCAGCTTTTAGATATCTGAATGTTACACGTAAAACTGTGTAAGTTCAAATAAAATTCATCTCCAATGTACCTCTTTATTTTTGATGTACCAGTTGCTTGCAAAGAAAAATAATGTTTGAGTTGTTCTTAAAGTCAGTGAAAAGCATCAGAGATTCTCCCCTGAGATTTGTCAGTTGTGGGGTTAACATTTGCAGAAGATTTAAAATCTCTGCTGATTCTGACCAGCAAAGGATTATGACATGGTCTTTTCCCAGAAATACTGTAGATTGTTCATGTTCTTTTGGCTTTTTTAGGGCATGGTTGAGGACTCCTAAACCTGTTGTTTCTTACAGGATATTGAATTTTGTTAAATTATAGCTTCACCAGGGGGTTTTGAGATATTTTTAGGAGAAGTTAAATAAAAAGAGGTTATTAAAAGGGCAACAAGGAGATGATTTTGCAGCATTACACATAAAGCATAAATGCTGTCTTCTTCCACCGTCACTTCTTGCTGTTCATGTTCCTCTAACCTAAATATGTCTGATATTTACCACTGATTCATTTAATGTCATGGAAAGGAAAGGAAAGGAAAGGAAAGGAAAGGAAAGGAAAGGGGAAAGAAGAGCAATATTTTTTGAAACAATCACATTTCCTTACATAAGCACTTATGAAAAATTTGATTGCAAACAACATGTAGACCTCTTGAGCAGATATTATAAGAATTATATTTTCAAACAGCTAGGATTTTATTTATAAAAACAAATGTATTTTTTATGGTTATTCATCAAATTATTTCTGCATATAGCTGAAACAGTCTTTAAACTGTCTCTACATTTTATATGACGTATCTAAAATAGAATTGTAATACTATAGCTTCAATTACAAGAAAAGAGCTTACAAAACATTACAAGAAATAGGCTTCTGTCTAGAACATTGATAAGTGGTGCTATAACCTTCCCACTTATAGGGAAAGTTGGAAGAAAATGTTGATGTTCACCAAGATACTTTGGGAAATAACCCGAAGAATACCACTTCATTTTCCTTTCTTTTCTGATGAACAAGCACAGAAGATAAAGAGCTACAAAGTAGATATTGTATGGTAATTATTTAGAGGCCTAGAGATATTGGGGTATTCATGTAGATTTTCTGATTTTCATTAAAAATCTCATTTGTATGGATATTTTGTTTGCTAAACAGACCAGGAATGTGTTGTGTAAGTATCTGAAATATTTCCAGTAATTCACGTTCCTCCTGGTTCTCTGGATGAAAGAACACCATCAGCCAGAGTCCCCATTTCCTTGAGCCTTCAGTGACATTAAATGTGTATAAGATACCACTAAATTACAATAGAGTTTTCCAGTGGTTTAGAAAACTACATAAGAGCATGGCAAGAGACAGCCTCTCTGATGGTGAATCACCTTAGCTCTTCCTGTGGCCATTGTTCAGGTGCAGGTAAGTGTCTGAAGAGCAATTACTGCACAAGCTAGTTCAAAACCGCACAGACCCAGAGAAGGGCTTAAAGAAGCCTGATAATAACTGGGAAATCAGTAAAAAGAAAAGGATTCTAGATTTTTTTTTTCTTTGGTGAAATTTCAGACTCTCTTGTTTAAGAGGATGTAGGATTAGCTATGGCAAAAATCACATAAAAACCCTACGTCAAAGTTTTAGCTGTCAGTTTAATGGTATCAATTAATTTAAATGCTAAGATCTGTAATGGGTGGTTTTTCTTTTGTCATGTAAACTGATGGATGCAGAAAATTAATCAGATAAATTAAAGAGTTTGTTTGCAGTACAAAATAGGAATTAGATACAAACTACCAGAAAATGCATCCAACTAATTATTTCCTAGCAAAGATTAATCTGCCTGTTTTAGATGACCATATTTGCAATGAAGCTAAGTGCTATTTTGAGAAAACAAAAGTATGTTTGAGTTCCTCTTGCTGAACTCAAACTTAATTTTATTTCCTGTCACTAATATTCTCTAAACCTTTCCATAAAGAATAATGGGCTTAAACAAAAGCTTTTAATATTATTTACTGTAAGGAGATAAAATTGTCATTACAGTCTTGTATTTTCAAATTTGAAAATTATGCATGCTTTTGGTGCTACAGAAATATATGTTAAAAATTCAGGTCCCCCCCAATGCCAGTAATAAAACTGTAAGAGAGAGACAAAGCTGAGAAAATTGTGTTTATTAAGGGTCCTCCAAATGTTGTTCTGTTGTTGCTAAAAGCTATTCTAAAATGCCTGTTAGATATTTGTTAATAACTGACCACTTCATTTAATGTTCAGAATTTTCCCTGTACACAATGTTGTATCATTCAACTCTCTATAAGAAAGGGGCGTAAAAGACTCCACATTCCTAAAATTCCTAATGACAAAATCCTTTGGAAAAAAGAAAACATCCAAGCTACTTTGTATACCCTAATGATATACAAAAAAGAACCTCCCACCACTCCTGTTTTTTTATCTTCAGAAAACTTTTTTTTATGAACAGGAAACACAGTAAACATTTATGTTTATTTTCTTCCCCTTTGTTTCTTGTTTTATCCTACATGGTAGTAAACCTAGATCTGGATTCATTCCTGATGCCTTAAAATCCCAGATAAATCTCACTGTGGCATCAGAAGATGCCAACTAGCTTTGCTGGAAATGCCATCCTGGCACCTTGTGCAGCTGTTTAACCATGGGGAGGGCCAGGTTTTTCAGAAATGACTAATGATTCTGTTGCCCAAATGAAACCTCTTCATGTGTCAGACAGTGGGTAGAGGCATATCTTAAAAATCAATATCTAAACGTGTCTGAAGTAGCTACTCAACATCTTTGGGAAGTCTTAGATTATCATTTAGTACAGGGAGTGAGCCGTTAGGCAATGATAAAGCAGGTGAGCATCGTCTTCTGTTTATATTGCCTTTGCCCTACAGAACGTATCCCATGAGGAATGTTTGCCAAGTTCCTTGATCAGATATTACTCTTCTTGTGCCACAAAATTATTTGAAAATGCATTGTGGGGTTTCATATCTTGGAAAAGACTCCATACAGCCAGCTTTATGAATTCAGCTTGTGGAAAGAAGCATGATTCTTTCACTTATTTTGAGTGAAGAGGTTTGAAAATGTGTTTCCTTTCCTTTTGTGTCAATATGATACTGTAGGAAAATACTGAACAGCTGAAGTAAGTGAATGGATGGAAAAATCAGCTCAGGACTGCTTTGTCATAATTGTATGTCTGATTTCCACTCTAAAATAAATGAAAAATCAAATTTTCTGTGATTCTATGAAAATCTGAACAAAATTTTCAGGAATGGTATTGCATTGTGCTATGCATTCCATAGAACATTCGCACAGAGTATTTCGGAAAATGTGGCAACTTCAGCGCAAGCAAACACGAAATCATTTGTCACTCACTTCTTCCAAGCCAATCTAACAGACAGCACATGCCAAATGATCCTTCTGTCTAATGTGAAAAAAAAATGCTCTGTATACTCCTAAACATTATAATTCAGATGTTTAGTAGCAGGAGAAGTGCTTTTGGAGAAAAACAACAGCAACAAAACCTCAATAATTGTGTGTGCTCCAATGTCAAATTTTTCTGTGCAAATTCAATATGACAGCTAGGGAAGAAAAAAACTTCCCTAGGAAAGGTGCAGGCTATTTCACACAGAGGCTACACTTTCAACTCACAGAAGAAAATTTAATTTCATGAAAGAAAATGTGATGCATTAAAGAATTAGGAATGGATTCAGGAATGAGATCGTGCAGTAGGACACTCCCACTTGTCCTACAGAACTAGACTAGGAAACATCTACCACTTAGGTGAAAGGCAGAATAGCACGTTAGGTACTTTCTCACCCAGTTGTTCAGCAGTTGTGGGAAAAGTCTCCATTTCTCCACAGCCTTTAGTCTCTTTGTAAGACCATATGTTTTTAAACAGCGCTGACATTGTCAGGTTTTTTTAAAGAAAAATAACAATCCAGGATAGCAAATCAGCAACTCACGAGTGTTTCTGGTCAGAAACAAGCCATTTGTAATGTTTAGATGTGCCTAATCTTTCAAGTAAGTATGTAAACCTCTGTAGGACATAATATACTAGGACATTGATGTATTTTCTAAAGCAGTTCTAGTGAAGGACTTTCTGATTATTAATAAGCATAGATCCTAGGAGTAAATGCATGAAGCTATTGTGCCATTAGTGACATATGTTCTTAACCATCTTATTTGGAAAAAATGACCACAAATTCAGTTTTACAAAAACAATTTTGGAAAGCTGAAAAGAATACAACTAAATACGGAAAAGAAAGCTACTTATGTCAGTATTTGTAACATTGGTCTCCATTCTGCAGTGGAGAATGATGATGTTCTTTTCTACATGATCTAAAAGCTTATGATTACTAATGAGATGGAGATTATGGCCTTTAGTGTGCCTTTATTTTTAAATCTAAAGTGTGGTTACTGAGGGTGCAGTTGTGTCCTTGAGGAATGACTCTGGAAGTGCAAAGTAGATGATCCCTTAGGTGCAGGGCCTGGTTTTCTTTCACCGTTCTATGGGCAACGACGTTTGTTTAGTACTAAATATACAGCCCATGTCTTCAGATTAGATTAGATTAAAGCAGGTTTTAGAAAGGCATATAGCTTTATCTCCTCCTCTGTTCACTCCAAAAAGTATTTGTTTTGTTTCTTCTAGCACAGAGGACCCCAAATCTAACCAGACTCCACCCGTGTGGACAGTAACTGGTTTTGCTGTGCAGTAACTTGACTTGACTGCTCCTTTTCTTGCACCAAACTGGCTGTGCATCTTCTCACTTGATGAGATAGGGCGAAAAAAATGCTGGGAATCTGCTGCTAAAAATCACTTGGTGTCAAAGCAAGTGAGGGAGGTGCTCAAAAGTAACCTGTTTTAGAAAAGAAAAAGGGCAGAATCTGTCACAGCACTGCGGAGGAAGAGTCTAAAACTCATGATGGTCTTGTGCCACCCTGAGTAACAAGCAGCAGCCCCTAATGTGCATGGGAGGCGTTGAGAAATCTTTACTGAATACTTAAGGAACTTAGTGACCTTCAGATTGAAAAGAATCCTGAGGAAGGGTAAGGTGAAGAAGTCAGCAGCATTGCAACTCTTTATTTGCTATAACAGCTGTTGCTATCAGACTGAAACCTTTTTCATTCTTCTTATTCCCACTTTGAGTCTGAGCCTAATCCTATGGGCTGGCCAGAGTAAACAGTGCATAGATCAGGCAGATTTTATCACAGCACTTTTAGTAGAGGGCAGTTGTGTGCATTACATTGCTTGAATGTCCAGAAAAAGAATTTATCTTTCTTAATTTACTATAATGACCTACTGGTTTGACTAGTGATTTTTTGTGGGGAAAAGTCTCTTGCCTTACCATAAAATTTCCTACATTTATGTACTACACTATATATCTTGCAAAAATATTCTTCACCGGTATAAATAAAGGCTTTAAACATGTCACTCCTTATTAATATCACAGCATTAGAAACCAGAGACAAAAGGGAGGATGGCAAAATTGTTGTTGCTTTATTTAGAAACAAAGTACACAGGGAAAAAAATGTCTCACCAGTTACAAGGCACATGGTGATGTCACATTCCACAAAGATTTTGGTGCAAGGAATATAACAGTCCGTATCTGTTAATTTTTACAACACTTAGCACTAACTGGAGCAGAAGAAAAATACAGTATGTTTCTTTACTGCTGTTGTTTATGGCTAAATATAGGAATCCTATGGAGTCTGTAGGTAAATTCTTATCATCTAAGGGGTCGTTCATAACTCAGTCAAGTCTGCACAGGAAGACAAGGCCATCATACACTGTTGAGTTGCCTGATAGTTGCTCAAAAGTGTTTAGGAAAGTCTGAGTTCATTTTTAAGATAAGTTGTCTTCTTCAGCGTGTTCATAACCAGATCACTGCCTGCATCTCAGCTATATGACAAACAGCTCCATAACAGTATGGTACCTGTATGTACACTGTGCCCTCACACATCATACTTTCTTTTAAAATGAAATTTGCATGTTCAGACAGGAAAAGAGCAGCAGTGTAGGCCAATGTTTTCCACAGTCTGGATGGCCGAGGACTGGAGCTGCAGAAGTAGCCAGTCGCCAGACAGATGCACAGGAAACTCAGTGCACTGAATTGTTCAATACATAATAGTGTGTAATCTTATGTGACATGATTTTTCAAAGGAGAGGGTATGTTATTGATTTGAATTATAAACACCTTCTGGCATATCATGATGCTGACAAGATAGGCAATTCTGTACCCAGATTGTATACATACACCCATCATATGCACTTTTTAGGTCAAAAGGCTGCTAGTTTTTGCATAAGAAAATTATAACCTTCATAAGTTTTGTGCCTTGCGTGTTTCAGCTTGCTAGATTTACACCAGCATTATTTTTAATAGAAATTTTGAAATAACTTAATAGAACTTAATTTGACACACATGCAGCAGGTATGATAACAGAAGAATTAACATCTTCAGATACTGCTATTTAAATTATTGGTGCTTTTAAAAAATTATTTATTCTCACAGCTTATAAAAAAGTATGGTAGCAGCTGCTGATACCAGGAAGCAAGATGGTATCCAATACATGCACATACACAAAATATGCAGGACAGAAAGTTCTGTCTAGGTGGAATCTATTTCAGCTGTTTTGAAACACGAGTATGAAGTGGTAAACACACTGAGTACAGTATAATCTACTTCACTGTTTGCAGTTCATGACTGATGAATGTTCCTTAATAATTATAAAAGCTGACAGACACTTGAAACATAATGCACAATTATCACTGTGCTTCCTCCGATTTGTCAAGGTTCTCCAATTAGCCAAGATTCAGTCTTGCATTTGAAAGCATATGGCGTGACTTCTGCATCCAGCATCTTCAAAACCATCAGAACTCCATGTAGGTGCAGTTATTAGCTCCTGGATAAGACAAACTGCATCTTACCCTGGACCCTAATGCATAAACACCTATGCACATGTTTAATATTACATGGATGCTATTGATATTTTTAAGATTATCACAAATACATATGTTTGCTTTCCCATTTCTGTATCAGAAACTGTACACAAATATTGACTAGCAAACCTTCTGACAACAGATCATAGACTGCACGTCCTAGGATTTAAAAGTCCCAAGTAAAGAGTTTCCCAGTCCTCAGAAGAACTGTATACATAAAGAATTTCTCATTCCATGATGCCTCCAAGGACTGAAATGTCCAGGCTCAGCTTTCCCAGCTGCATGTACTTCTGTGTGAGTGATGATGGGCTCAGCCATTCATGCAATGCAGAGGGAGAGAGCACTCACATTACTCTGCCACAAATGTGTTGTATCCTCATGCCTCGTGGAAGGGGGGAATGTGGTAACTGAAGCTCCTCACGGCTAAAAGCTGACTGCCGTGCAAACTACTGGTTATGCACTTTGGTTTCTTCAGACATGCTGAAGTTCTACTGGGGATACTGATTGCTACTACAGGCATTTTAGAGATGCTTTTTTTGCTGGTGTTTTGGGGAAGCTGCCAGGAAAGAAGGTGCCCAACTCTTCCCAACATTTGAAGTGCTGTGTTGGATCAATCTTTCCTACTGACTGGGGAGGCCCAAATGCACCTTTAGTGAGTGCTACACGTGCAGTAAAGGCATTGCTGCTTTGAGGATGATTAGTGTCAGTTAATTTGCTGATTTGGAGAGGGAGAAGAACAATAATATGGTAAAAGCCCAGCTATAGGAGTGAGAAGAATGGGTTCTATTTTTATCTCTTTATGTTAGTTTAAATTTCTCTTCTATTTGTACAAAGAAAGTGGTAGATTAGTTTACATACATCCCAAGACTTAAAGCACTGATTTTTTTAAAAAACGGTATTTTGGTCTTTGTATAAACAGTGCTATGAAAATAGTTTAACAAGTTATTTTCATTATGAATAAGTACTGTTCAGCCAATTCCTATTTATTCGCAGATTTTGCAAACTATTTTTCTCTACTTTTTAAGGGAACAGTGAAAAAACAATCTAAACTTGATCTTTGCCTTAACCTCTCCAGATAGAGAAAAATTATGCAAAAAACATAGAGACATATAAACATCATATGTCTAGGCTACAGTAATTGTCTGCAGTTCATGGAGAGAGAAAGGAGCCTCCAGTGAGCTATTCATTCCACTTTAAAAAGTTAGTTGTTTAAGACATGCTGATTTAATTGTCCTTCTGTTTCTCTTCATCAGAGGGAGTATGAACAACTAGTTTAGAAAGTACACTTAATTTTTAGCAGATGAAATTGGTTACTATAAAAAAATGTAAAATTAATGTTCAGTTTTTCCTGCAATCTTATAAAAACTTGTAAGATCAAAGTGATCAAAGTTTGTGAGGTTTCTATCCTCTTTGGTGTAAATCTTTCATTATTATTCTACCTGTAATACTATTTCTATCAGCTTGTCCCAGGTTTCTTCAGATTGGCTGTGAGTTTTTGGCTGCATGTGAATACAGCTAGAAATTAGGTCCCATATGGTTCTGGACACAAACCAATAATAAAATCAGAAGGGTTACTTCTAATCTGGGCATTCAAATCCACCCCATACTCAGAAATCTGAAAGCTCTCAAAGTTTTTTTTTTTTGGATGGACTCTACTTAACATCAAAGGTCTAAATGTAATGTACATGACAAGAGGAAGGCAATGCAGAGAGAGGAAAGAGTGAGTAGGCAGAATTCCACTCTCTAAGGCCAGGAATAGATTTGCCTTTGTTAGCAGATCTGCCGCTAAACACAGTGCACAATGCTGTAAATATCCCAGCATGGCACTATCTGCATCTTACTGGAGATCACACCAGGGCAATAGTGATGTGGTCTCCTCTACTATATACAGTTCCAGCGTTAAAAGGCAGGAGGGTTGCCATCATGCCCATAAATATTATGCTGTGAAAAGAATGCAAGATATTTTTATAGCTGTCTGGGTTCCCTCTTTTCCTTTAGGCATCTTTCCTCAGGCAGCCTTCCAAATGCAAGGCTATCATACAAGCAAAATAAATAAATAAAATAATCGGGTTAGCACTGAGCATACGAAACCTAGGAATTTTAAAGGAACAGGTTAGAAATATGAGGTTTGCATGGCCTGCAGTTTGACAGGTCAGAGAATAGATAAAACCTGACAGCTAATCTACAGCAATCACTGAGAATGTTCTAAACCTACTTTTTAATGCTTTACTTTTTAAAGGCTTATGAAATAGTCAATAATTACCATAAATTTTGGGAACTTGAAATTCGTTGTTTATTTTCCTTTTTTCTCTAGTAACACTTTGTTCAGGATCAAACTATTCTAATCCATAGGTTTTGCAGGCACATGGAGTGAAACAGTTCCACAAAGTTCTCCAAAACAAAATAAACACAAATTAAATGATAGACATCATTGACTATGGTGGAAACCCATTGACATTGGCCAGATTATTTTTAACAGAATTAGATCCAAGGAAGAATTTTAGAGGCCAAAACTGGTATTTCTTCAAGCACAGATTTACTGGGAAGTATGCATTTGTGTTCCTGTCCTCCCAACTTCTGTCCATGACTCTTCTTCTAGAGCACTGCAACTGCTGGAACCCCAGTGAAAAATGTTTCCAACCCATTTTGTGCCTGAGCAAGAGGGCTCAGAGGAACTGCAGTGCTGCACTGTTCTGGGAACACCACAAGTATTGCCAGTACTAGGACTAGGCTAGATGGGAATTATTAAGGCCAGCTGATTCAATGTAGGCTTTCCATTCTCATCACATCTCTGAACACATGCACATGCTCTTTTCACAAGGTTCATGTGAGGGACAGTATCCGAACCCCATTTATCCCTAGGCTATACTTATTTCACTAACATAAGGCAATACTAAGATGTGGGGTTTTTTTCCTGGAGTAATAGAAAGAACCAATTAGATAAAAGAGAACCTTTGTAAAGCTAATGGGAATGTAGAAGGAACCTCCAACATGAAAAGACAGGTGAGCAGTGGACAACAATAAGCTAGTGGAGTAAGCTAGAATTGGAAGTGGAATGGTAATAGTACTAGAAAAGTGGATTATTTGGGTATATATGACAAGAAGTGGAGAGAATATGATGTGTGTTTTAGGAAGGCCAGAGTAATGGGAACGCCAGCATTTAAGATACCACCTCAAAAGGAAAGGGAAAATTCTGGAAACTCTTTCTGACAGGTATGAAGAGAAATCACAGAGAAAGAATGAGAAGTGTAATTGGGAAGAAAAGCCAGGGAAGCTAAATATTTCTAGAAAGCCTTTATTATAGTTCAGGGTACCTGAGTTGCAGATGCTAATGGTATAGAGTTAATCCTACTTTGCATCTTACTTTGCTTTTTATTTTTCATCATGTAGGACCTTTGTGTTACTCAATACTTCAGTCTGGCACTGGGAAACAATGAACACACATTTTGCTGCTGATCCCAGTCCCTCCAGTTATAAGGAATATTGCCAATTTTTGTATTTATGCACTGCCTTTTTGCACTGGTGTACAGCCTTAGCAGAAACCTCATGGTAAACTCATAAGCAACACACAGAAGATCTGGTAGCATCTCTTGTGTGAGGTGTGAAAGAGACTTGTTATTCTCCTTCCTTCCATAGAATTCTACATCATATGTACCCTGAAAACTCAAGACTTGCATGTTTCCACATACACTTATCTAACAAGGTCTGCCTGATTGAGGCAAGAAAGGAAGGCAATGAGAATGAAATATTTGAGTCCTGATAGACTTTGGCAGTTCTACGAGAATGACTGACTTGTTTCTTGAAGGGCAGAAAGTCATGAACAAACAGAAGATGGATGTAGAAGAAGGATAGAAGACAGAGTCAGCAATTTAAGACAAGGACACACATCAGCGGAATTACACAAGTAGTATTGCTTCACCAGGAGAGAGAGGAAGAAACATAGGTAGGTTCAAGACTTTCTGCAGAAGCATTTCTCAAGCCGGAAACACAAAAGGACAGTGCAGATGGTCTTGCAGAGTGCAGGTGAGAGAACACGAAACTGAGGGAGACAATAGGAGGAATAATGTGTGTTGGTAGATTAAAGAGTATGGAACTGACTAATTAAGTAGGTCTTGTAATATTGCACATTGGCATTACTGCAGCCAGAATACAAAGGAGAGAGCAATTTCTTGAAGGATGTGATCAGCAAGTTGGGTTTTCCTCAGACTTTTAACTTTAAAAGTGCTGTATTATTCTTGTGTCAGGGAAGACAGCACAGAGCACAGTTGCACCATCCTCAGTAAAATAGTGAAAGATACTGTGCCCAAGTGCTCTGGGTTAACCCCACTAGGCAGCTCAGCCCCACACAGCTGCTCGCTCACTCAACCCAGTGGGATGGGGGAGAGAATCGGAAGGGTAGAAGTGTGAAAATTTGTGCATTGAGATAAAGACAGTTTAATAGGGAAAGCAAAAGCTTTTATTTCACTACTTCCCACCAGCAGTCAGGTGTTTAGCCATTTCCAAGAAAGCAGAACTTCATCATGCATAACGGTTACTTGGAAAGACAAATGCCATAGCTCTGATCGTGCCTCCCTTCCTACTTCTTTCCCCAGCTTTTTGTTACTGAGCGCAATGTCATATGGCACCAGATACTCCTTTGGTCAGTTGGGGTCAGCTGTCCTGGCTGTGTCCCCTTCCAACTTCTTGTGCTTCCCCACCCTAATTGCTGGCAGGGTGAGCATGAGAAACAGAGAAGGCTTTGACACTGCATAAGCACTGTTCAGCAACAGCTAAAACACTGTTGTGTTATCAACACTGTTTTGGTCACAAATCCAAAACATAGCACCATACCAGGGGCTATGAAGAAAATTAACTCTATCCCAGCCAAAATCAGTACACCAAGAAAATTCAGTACTTCCTGGAATGAATTAATGTGCACAAAATGTTATAACTTCATGTCTTCATTGAACATAAGAAGATCTTTTCCTTGCACTGCCCCAGGTCTGTGGAAAAAAAAGGAGTCTCTCCATGTTATCTTTTTACCACAAGACAGTCTGCCAGAGACTGCCAGTCGGTCTCACCTCTGTGCCCATCAAGATCATGGAGCAGATCCTCCTGGAAATTATGCTAAGGCACGTGGAAAATAAGCAGGTGACTGGTGACAGCCAACGTGGCTTCACTAAGGGCAAATCATGCCTGGCAAATTTGGTGGCCTTCTACAATGGGATTACAGCATTGGTGGATGAAGGAAGAGCAATGGATGTCATCTACCTGGACTTGTGCAAAGCATTTTACACTGTCCCGCATGACATCCTTGTCTCTAAATTGGAGAGACATGGTTTTGATGGATGGACCACTCAATGGATAAGGAATTGGCTGGTTGGTCACATGCAAAGAGTTGGGATCAAAAGCTTGATGTCCAAGTGGAGACCGGTGATGAGTGTTGTTCCTCAGGGGTCGGTATTGGGACCAGCACTGTTTAACACCTTTGTCTGCGACATGGACAGTGGCATTGAGTGCACCCTCAGAAAGTTTGCCGACAAGACCAAGCTGCGTGGTGCAGTCACAAGCTGGAGGGAAGGGATGCCATCCAGAGGGACCCTGACAGGCTTGAGAGGTGGGCCCATGTGAACCTCATGAAGTTCAACAAGGCCAAGTGCAACGTCCTGTACGTGGGTTGGGGCAATCCAAAGCACAAATACAGGCTGGGCAATGAGTGGATTGAGAGCAGCCCTGAGAAGAAGGACTTGGGGGTGTTGGTTGATGAGAAAGAAGCTCAGCATGACCTGGCAATGTGTGTTTTCAGCCCAGAAAGCTAACTGTATCCTGGGCTGCATCAAAAGAAGCATGACCAGCAGGTCAAGGGAGGCGATTCTCCCTCTCTACTCTGCTCTCCTGAGACCCCACTTGGAATACTGCATTCAGCTCTGTGGACCCCAATATGACAAGGATATGGAGTGGGTCCAGAGGAGGGCCATGAAAATGGTCAAGGGGCTGGAGCACCTCTCCTATGGAGACAGGTTGAGAGAGTTGGGGTTGTTCAGCCTGGAGAAGAGAAGGCTCCGGGGAGACTTTATAGCAGCCTTCCAGTACCTAAAGGGGCCTACAAGAAAGCTGGAGAGGGACATTTTACAAGGGCATGTAGTGATAAGACAAGGGGTAATGGCTTTAAACTGAAAGAGGGTGGATTTAGATTAGATGTAAGGAAGATGTTCTTCACTGTGAGGGTGGTGAGGCACTGGAACAGGTTGCCCAGAGTGGTTGTGGATGCCCCATCCCTGGAAGCGTTCAAGGCTACATTGGATGGGGCTTTGAGCAACCTGATCTAGTGGAAGGTGTCCCTGCCCATGGCAGGGAGGGTTGGAACTAGACAATCATTATGGTCCCTTCCAACCCAAACCATTCTATGATTCCATGATTCTATGACATGGGAACTTATTGAGATTTAACCAGGCAAACAAAGGATGAGGAGAGTAAACTTAAACATCTGCATGTGCAAGCAAGGACTGACAACAGTCTTCCCTTATTTTTTGAGTGTGCTTTTTTAGCAATCTGTGGGGAGCTCTCTGTCACACAAATGGAGCTTCCTTTTTGATATAGGTCTGAAACTGCCATCGTCAATACTGCCAGCTTACGGGGCAGCGATTGTCACGCAATGGGGGAAATGGCTGAAGCAAAACCAACCCCGTAGCAATTCTCCCCTCTGTGCTTGCCTTCAGGGCTGCCTTGGATGAGTGCTCAAAGATTATATAACCTGGCAGCAGCTCTTTAGGCTGGTTTGAGAGCCTACAGTATCTGATATAGCTTGCTCTGAATAAAATGCATGTGCTTGTTCAGAGGTATTTAAATACTGCTGATACAAATGGAGCCTTTCTCAGAAGTCAGGCATCATCAAAAGTTCACATTTTTTCTTATTAAAACAGTTTGCAATAACTAAATTGTATGTGTCTGTGTTTCTACCTCAAAAAGGCTAAATAGCTGGCAAGCCTCCTAAAGTAGGATTAGACTGCAGACCAGCTCAGACAATGCTTCCAGGCATCGAGGATGTACTGCAGAATCAGTTTAATAAAGTCTGATTAGATTACTTTCTCTGGTCAATTTGAAGCACACTGGCCATGGGATAAATCATCTTTTTATCTCACCGCACTGCTCTTTTTCTTTGCTGAATCATATTTTAAAAGCATTAAATATATTTTTAAAATATCTATTTATTTACAGATGCAAGGAAGCATAACCTCATGAATTCCCTGTTGTCCCAGTGTAGTTTGATATTATACCCCAGTCTAAAGGATCGACTCATTGCTTGAGAAGACTGTACTTGGTGGCTTCCCTTTGTAATATAATTTATCTCCCTTTTTCCCCTACATAAATGGCCTTGTAAGTATTACAAGAAAACAGTCCTGCACTTCTTATCTTGATCTGTCAAGATAACGGCTTATGTACTGAAAACAGTGGTAAAGTTAGATATTTCTGACAAATTACTATTTTAGGAAGGGTGTTGAATTCTAGTCACTTGGGTTAACATGCACATGGATCTGAATATCTTTAAACTTGATTTACTGTATGCTGTGTGGAACAACTAAAGAGTCATTCACAATGTCTGAGTCTAGAACTCCTTGTTTAAGTTTCCAGTGTGTTACAATAACAGCTTGCATTTTGCTAGTTTCCTACCTAATGCCATGACTAGTAGAAGAAGTATTTAAGTATTTAATTCAACACAAAATATGCCTTCTTCTGGCCTCTTTTTGTGATGCTGAGTTATGCCAACAGACCTAGAAGCCAGCTCAGCTCCTTGAAAATGCATTACTCCAGTCTGGTTTGCCTTTCACCAGTCTGTGCCCAGTCACTGTCTTAAATTCTGAGCAAGGGTTTTCAGTGGTTTGCAGTCTCATTCGAGTGACATGGCCTAGGATGAGTTTCAAGGTAAAAAAAAATTCGCATTATAACTGACTACTGTCACAAGAATGAAGAGCTGTGAAAAATAAAGGGCAAAAATAGAATAAAGTATTTCCAGAGTTCCAATTTAAATGTATGGTGACAGTATTTTCACACCTGGCTGAAGTTTATTTTATTAAGCTGATAATTTCAAACAGATTATGTCCATGTGGTCTGTCTGTTCATACATTCTTCTGGTTCATTTTTCTTCTAATCTAATTAATTTATAGAGACATTTCCCTCACATTACATTTATGCAATGTTTTCATATAGCTGGACAATGTATGGAGAGAGAAAGGAGAGGGAGAGAAAGAAAAGCAAAACCTTCCCCTCATATTTTCTGGGGAGGCTGCAAGGACTAGACAAGGAGTCCTGACACATCCTGTCAGATTGCTGCTAAAAATGCAAAGAAAAACACAGACTGCAGTACTCGTGTGGTATTTTTTTTAAATAAGCTTTCTGCAAATTTCTCACTTGGCACTAGCTGCCATTGAGAGCTGGTGCGCAGTAAATGCAAGATACACCTCTAGCTTCTACAGGGAGCTGTAACAGCCCAGAAATAAGTGCAGTTTGAAAGCCTGAGATACCTAGCCTGGCAAGCCATGTTTCCTTAGCTTCCTCCAGGAAATTCAGTCTTCTGTGAAATCTTACAAAAATTGAACTCTGATGCACTTTGGAGCCTGGATTGGTGGGGTTTGTCTACCTGCTGGTAAAATGTCGCTAGATGCTGTTAAAACTTGGTTAAACCTCACAAACCAACTCACTCAGCAAAACATGTTAAAATAAACTGGATAGGAGCCAGAAGAGATGAGACAGGATTATTTAAATCTAATATGTGTTAGAATACAGCTTAAGTCCTCTGACCCTAATAACTTTCCACCGGAGTACATCAAATTAGGATCCTGGGACAATTTACGTAGGAGTCTGAGTAAACGTACTCACTTTGCCCTACGGAAGAACTCATGCCCTTTACTAATCAGTAAAAAAACATGGATGGCCTCATATTAGTTCCAGAGGCTATCTGGGACATGAGATTTGTATGCTGGGCATGAGAAAGCTCAGCATACAAACTGCAGCACTGGTTCTGATCCTTAAGTACAAATACAGTGACTGATGAGAAGCACTGCAACTTTAGCACCCTCTGTTCCTGCTCTTTTTTTCAATAGGCTATAAAGTTAATGTTGTATAACAATAACTACTGTATAGTTCGTAAGCTTTCATATTCTTTAGGCATTCTCTTAGATTTGTTTGCCCTCAAATCTACCTTTCTCAGCTAATGCCCTGGAAAAAGCTGAGGTGGGCCTGGATAACATGATCCTGCCTGCAGCGCTGTGCATTGTTAGAGAAATTTCAATCAAGCTGCTGAGCAGGTCATGGTAATGACATTGCCTTAATGAGGGAATTGAAATTCTCGGGAGAGTTGTGACATAGCAGTACTCTGAGATGCTTTGGATCACTCCCATTGCCTCTGTTACTGTGATTAACTGGGATGCCTTAAGTAACGAGAGAAGATCATCAGTGCTGACACCTGGGATTGTTTATTTGGTATGGATGTATTTGTCCCTGTTTTCTCTCACCACAATGGGGGTTATTAGGTGAGTTGGAGATAAAGTAGGATATATGTAAATTTTTTACACTGCGCTTTACCTCATTTTGCAGATTTTCATGGTTCTATTATTTTTTCTTGGGGTGTTCAGAATAACCTAGTTCTCAAAGCAGGACTGTGTGCAGTTTGCCATTAAATCACTTGCAAAGTACCACATTTCTGAGCATTTCTGCCTTCAGCTACATCCTTCTTTCTAAACTCAGTTCTTATTTTCATGAGGCTCAGAACAGCAGCACTAAGTGTGAGGACTATGAGTTTATTATGGAAATTTTCAGGCCAGAGTAGCAATTAGTATCATATAGGTGCAAATAAACAGTCTTCAACATTTTACTATGTTTAAGAGAGTGAGTCATGGAAAACTAGTCAGATAACTAAGCAATTAGATTTACAGAGACAGATCCTTAGGTACCTCCTAGCTGCTTTTTGCCTGTTCTGTATCACAGGAGTCAATGCGGCTAGCTTCTGTGTAGTTAGGAATCCTCTATGAAGCATAATAAAAATAGCAAACCAGTTGAAATAGCCATTACCTGGATCTAATATATCTATTTAAGATTTACAAGTGTATAATGAAAAAAAAAAGCCAAAAACATAGTATAGGGAGATTTGTCATCTATTTTGATACCTATAGAAAGAATTCAAGCTGATTTTCAGTGCAACAACCAGAAATATATGCTTAGAAGACTAACATGTACATGACATTTTATGGTGGTGCTATTTTAAACTAGTAGCAGCCAAATGTTTGTGCAGTCTTTGACTCTTTCTGAATTAGATCAAGTTGTTCATCACTGACATGTTTTTAAAAAACAACTGCAGCTGTGACAGTCTGTTTTGTAAGTTAACATATTCTGTTATTTTATCCAAACGAAGTCTCTTGCAGGGTAACAGAACTGTGGAAGCATTTCCGCACTCAAAGCAAAAAGCCAAGAAACTCCTGGCTTGCTGAAGGATAACTGCAATTGAATTGCAGTTATTCAAATAAAGCAAAATATAACATTTTGATGTAAGAAATAAAATTTCTTTTTTCTCCCATTAGTTGCTTGTATTTATCTGACTTAGTAGGTGAGGTGTTCTAAATCTAAACTCCCTGTTGTCCATAATGTCATCTTGGATGAATAAAGAATGCAAAACAGACATTGTGTCTTAAAATAGCAAATTGTCACAGCTGGAAAATGTTCATGGTTTCTCCTTAGCAGCGTAAAAAGAGAGAGAAGGAGAGAGAGAAACATCAGTTTGTTTATTCAAGCTGCTAGCAATCACAACCCTGCTGCTTTCAGTCTGTCCCTTCCTTCAGTCAGAATGACTGGCAGTTTTAAACACATATTCTTCCCTTTCAGAAGTGTGCAGGTGATATGAACAAAGACTGCCACGGCACCTGCAGGACCATGGTACTTCAGTGAGATAGAGCTGCTCAAAAGTAGGCATACAAATAGCACTAGTCTTCCCTAGCTGCAACTCTCACATTTTTAACAGTATACACTGTGGCAGGGAAGGATGGGGTTGGGGGGGAATTCTTTCTCCTAGTTCTAATATCCTTTTACCTTGCAATGCATTCGAACCTATCACTAAGAATTTGTGCATCTGAAAACGCCATCTGCCTGCTCTGTAGATGCCAGATAAACAACTCTGCTTACTGGCTGGGGAGAAACAGGCAACAGGTAGAAAGTGCACACCTTTTTAGCCAATCACTTTCACTAATACATGGTATGTTTAAGAAATCCTTTTACCATAAGCTTGCTTGACACAACCTTAAGACTTATTACTAATCCCTCTGAAGGATTTCGTCTTTGTCTAACGAAAGAACTCCAGTAAGTGTACTGAGCAAATTAAAAAATGAGGCAGGCTGAGGGAAGCAGGCCAGAAATTCACTGATGAAATACAGAGACTCAGTAGACTTTCAAGTGGGATGGTTCACAAGAGTAGTGTAAATGGTTGTTTAAAGCATAAGAATAAAGATGGGTTATGCAACTCCATGTTTTATTACCCAAATGCAGCTATAGCACCATCTGCCCATAATACTCTTTCTGTGTTTTGGAAGAGGACTATCTCTGGCTCCTAACGAACTGGCCCATATCCTCTGTTCCAAATGTAAATTTCCACTTCTTTTCTTCAGTTGAGCTACACTGATTTGGCTGTTTGAGAAGTTTCCACAGCCAGAGAGCTGAGAATCTTGACTAATAAATTCTAGCACCTCTTCCAGCATCATCAATACAAAATGTTATTCCTTTGTAGCAATTCAAAAACATTCAGGCTATGAAAAGTGAGTAAATTATTGATGGATAATTAAGGTTGTGGGTTTGTCAGCTAAAGGAGATGGCTAAAGAAAGGAAGTCACAATTTTGAGATTGTGCATTGTGATCCAAGTAACAGAAATGATCAAACCAGGGCAGTAAGAGTTTACAATTCCAGGCTTTAAAGTTCACTTTTGCAGAAGTGAAGGTGGATAAGCTTGAGCCACCACTAGGTGATAGAGCAGTAATATCTTAGAAAAATGTCATGACAAATTCAAAAAGGCTTGGGTGTATCTGAAAAATGCGCCACACAAGTTAATGTTGGTATGGACAATATTCAAAGCAAAACTCTAGAATGCCGATTTCAATATTTGTTGTAGATTCGAGTTTAAAAAGTCAACAAAACCCCCACAATGGCTTTCTGCTTGCTTTTAGTTAATGCCAAAAATGAAAACCTGTACCTAAGTGTAGGTAATAAAAGCAAAGAAGATGAGTTTACTGAAAGCATTGAAGACTGTGTAGAGTATGACACTTTAGAACTACCAAAAATGTAACTCCAGCAAAAAGCAACACTCAGAAGATAGGCACAATTAGTCCTAGTCTAAAACGTAAAGATTCATTTATATTTTCTTCTGTTCTCTCAGATGCATCTGTTACACCATTATTAACTCCTCTCAGACTGCTTTCAGGCACTTCAGTCTGTGTGTCATGCTTAGACCTATTTGCCATTTCTGACTTGCCTTTCTCTCCAAACTGTATCAGAAGTGATAGGGATGTAGGGGGTATGCTCAATGATTTTCATGAGTGTATTTTAAAGAGGGGGACTTTTTTCAAACCCCCAAAAATCTTTATTTCCTGTCTTTTCCTCACTTCTATTGACATTTCCTATAAAACCAGGAAAAGTATAGATTTTTCAGGACACAGAACTTGAGGAAAGCTGTGATAACACAAGTACCATAAAAATGTGGATTTTTTTTTCCTTTTTTTTTTTTTTTTTTAGAAAAAACATTTTGGGGAGACTGCAACTGACATGTTGGTTAAATCTAAATGTAGAAAAGGGCAATAGTGGGCAATGAGGTTAAGCAGAGATCTAAAGATTAGTGGAAGCAATAAACAGAAGGCTTTTAAAAATGAAAAAAATATTGAGAGTCTGGGAAGGAGAAAGATTTAAGAACTAAGTACAGAGAACAAAAATCTGTATTGCAATCTGAGCTACAAATAATGCTTCAGTACATCCTCTAAGTCATCAGAATATCCATTTTAAAATAAATAACAATAAAAGGCTCAAGAAGTAGTAGCTGACTAGAAGTAGGAACAATAAATACACTCAGTTTCATAAAAAGATGCATTTGCTGAAGTCGGTTTTATATTTAAAAGAATAAATACAGTTAGTAATAAGAAGCCAGAGCTCAGCTTGAAGAGAATAATGAAAGTTAACACAGAATGATAATATAGAATTGATAATATAAAAATACTATTGAAAAAAAGTTGTATGAGGTTTAAGTAAAGTTCAGAAGTTTGATATTTTGCAGAAGATTTAAGTGGAGGAAAATGAGATCTAAAACATATTTACACCTTTAGCTTCTCGTTTGTTTGGGGTTTTTGCTTTTTTTAGATTATCTTGATTTTGAGCAATTTTTAATTCAGCAATTTAAGCTTCTGAATACTACAGTTTATTTAAAAAATCAAACACATTTATAAAAGATGATGCTTTTGTTATGGAGTATATTTCTTTAAGATTACAGAATCAAATTAAGTTACATGAATTTATATTCTCTTCTATTGTTGTAACATATTGTCTCTCTCGTACCAGTACACAAATGAGTTTTGCTCACAGAGAGAAGTGTGAGGAAGTAACAACACAGAAGAAGAAGAGTAAGAAAGAACTTTTCTGTTCTCAAATTGTGCTAAGTGAACATTGATGTTAAATTAGTGAGCTGATTAAGTGGGTTCAGTATGCTCTCTTATGAAAGCAAAGGAACCCTTCTTCGGTAGATGCGAATTGCAATGCTGTTTTTTACATCAGTCCTGTTTTGGAAATAAATACAAGGTATTTTCAATGGTGTGCGTAGAAAGCATGCTTCTGAATTTGACACAAAATAAAGGTTAGGAAAAGCATTCTTGCTGCTCATGACGCACCACTGCCAAGGCTGTTCCAAATCTATGACCTTGAATGATCAGCTTATGGCCTGCTTTTCAACATGGCCCTTCCTAATACAAATAAGAGTGTCTAGACTGTAAGAGCTTGACGACCTGTCCTTTTCTGTGCACACGTGTGCGCACGCACATGCACACACACAGAGTGGATGAAATTTTACTGTTCTGCAGAGATGTATATTTAACTGACCTAAGTGTTCTTCAAATGTATAATAGGGAATGTGGCCACATTTTTTTCATCTAAAAAAATAGCCACTAAGGTAAGAGGCTTTTCATTTTTTGAGATAAAAGCTAGTGCCTAACTTAAATCATAACTGATAAATTGAAGAGTACCTTTAAATTAAACTTTTTGTATTTTGTAGCTTTTTATTATTTCAGAACTCAAAGTACAGAAATATTGCTAGTATGAAAATTAACATTCAGCCTTATAGTGTATAAGAAGACAAAACTGTTTATAGAAGTACTTTCTCTGACTGATGACTGACTCAGAATTTTGTATCCTTTAGCTATTTATGCAGCTTATGAAAAGAACCTCCTTTGGTTTGACTCGCAGACCATCTTCAGATGAAATTCCCATGCAGTTCCACATTTGCTTCATGCAGGTACAATTACACACACTCGAATGGAATCAAGTTGTCTGTATTTCTGGCTGAGTAAAGATGGTGCAAAAGACCCTCTGCTCTTTACCACTTTACATTCTGTGTAGCTGTGCAAAAATGTTCACAAGAACCCATAGCTTGCATTCCTGGTGTGGCAGCTACAGGCTCCTCTCTTTTAGCCACTTGTCCTACTTGTACTTCAATATCTTTTCACACTGGCTCTCAGAGGGCCGTGCAAAATTGCCTAGTTTTTTGCTGGCCCTGAGAGCATAGTATCAATATTTAATTTCACCAAATCAATTCATTTCTCTGCTTTGGACAGCACAGTGGTTGATACTGCTTCATTCATGTTTAAAAGGCAATTCTTGTATCATTTTTTCACTTCAAGAAAGGTTATATAAGAAGGTGAAAACTGACGTGAAGAAAATAGATTTGCTTAAAAGTGAAAACTTGAAAACTGGGCCTCAGATGTAGCAGGAAGGGATATCAAAGGAGTCAGGAATGGGAATCTAAAGGTGTCGTGGTTTAACCCCAGTCAGCAACTAAGCACCACGCAGCCACTCACTCACTTCCCCCCCCACCCAGTGGGATGGGGGAGAGAATCAGAAGGAAAAAGATAAAACCCATGGCTTCAGATAAGAACAGTTTAATAGAACAGAAAGGAAGAAACTAATAATGATAGTACTAACAATAATAAAATTAAAATAATTATAAAAGGATTTAAACATACAAAACAAGTGCTGCACAAGGCAATTGCTCACCACTTGCTGACCAATGCCCAGTTATTTCCCAAACAATGATCCACTTCCAGGCCAACTCCCCCCAGTTCATATACTAAGCATGATGTCACATGGTATGGAATACCTCGTTGGCCACTTTGGGTCAGCTGCCCTGGCTGTGTCCACTCCCAACTTCTTGTGCCCCTCCAGCCTTCCTGCTGGCTGGGCATGAGAAGCAGAAAAATCCCTGACTTAGTCTAAACACTACTTAGCAACAACCAAAACCATCAGTGTTACCAAAATTCTTCATGTACCAAGAATACAATACCAATTCTGTCTTGTTCCAAGACATAACACTATACCAGCTACTAGAAAGAAAATTAACTTTATCCCAGCCAAAACCAGGACAAAAAGACAGAGGGAGAAAGAACATGGTGAAACACTGTGCCAAGGGAAGCATGAGGCAAAGGAAGAATCCCAGCAGGCTGAGTGTGAAGACTTCAGAGGCATAAGCAATCAGCTTGGCTGAAGTCAATGACTAAACTGAGATGTTTGACACATCTTACTGTTTATGCAGAAAACTAGTTAACTGCATTGGTGATGTCATTTTCATTGGTGCTACAAAAGACAAAAATAATTTTGCTTCTGAAACTACCTAACCTATGTTCCACTGACACCCAATTATGTAATAAAAGGTAATATTATTCTTATGGACATTTGATCAGTTTTAGACACAGAAGATACTACCTCACCTCTCAGCAAAGATAGAACAGAACGCTCTAGTACAAAGATTTCAATCCGATTACAAACCATTTACTAGATTAAATTGCAAAATTATCAGAAATAAATAAGGGTAAAAAATTTATGTAAGTAAATGAGCAAAATCAGTTACAGATCTCTTGATTTCTGTTTACCCTATTTGTTCACCAGAGAAAACATATTAGTCCTCCTTTAAAAGGAAATGCTTAATGTGAGAGTGAACAAATGTAATCTTTCTTTATTGCCCTCTGTTAATGTATAGCTCCTATCTGCATTAACACAATGGGACCGACTCACAAATTTGCAGAACATATTTCTAAACAAAATAGCTGTACATTCTTTCACTTGTTTAGCTTTTCAGTACAATGAGAAGAGACAAAAATTGACTGATTTTGAGTTGGAAGGGGAAGAAACCCTGGTCCTATGAATTGGTGGAGATTTTGATCAAACCTCCTTTGATAGAAGGAGTCAAACCTAACCTGTCCAGTAGGAAAGAGCCTAAGCCAGAACTATATGGAAAATTGAATTTCTGAATAAATCCAAAGATATCTTTCAGTACATCAACCTCAAACACTCTCCCAAAAAAGACTGGAAAACATATTCTAAACAGCAAGGATTTGCCTTGCAACTGGAGATAGCTCTGTCTATTAAAAAGAACTTACTTGTTTCAGGCGTCCATTGTACAATGCAGCATCCTAAGATGATTTTACTAGGACTCATTCTGAACACATCTGTGAGCCCATAATGACTCCAGCATAAAGGAGAGTTGGTATGTTCATTTGGTCATCTCTCTGGAATTATTCTTTCTGAAATTATCACTTACTTATTCTGACATTACTTTGTAAAAATGTAAAATCTTTCAATCTCAGCTAAACAGTGAGGATCTTCTGAGGATCTTCTGAGGTGCAGAAAAAAAATATTTGTGTGGCCAAAGTGTTTGGGAAGTTAACTGAAGAAGCTGACAAATAAGACTTATTAGAGCCCATGTTAACATGATGTGTGTGGCTGTGCATATGCATATGCACATATACACACATACACACAGAGGAAGTCATGCAGCAATTAAACAAGTCCCTGCATGTCCCTGTCTAGCATTTACTAGATTTTTTTTTCCAGTTTAAGTAAGCTTTTTAAATAACATGTCTCTCTGTTTGACCCTCTGAGTTCGCCAACATGCAAAAGCTTTGAATTATGCAGAACTGAAAACAAATTACTTGTTGTTAGCTTGAATATAATAATTAATTTATAGAAATATTTAACCTGAAGTTTACTGAAAGAGTACAGATGTGTGTCATCTATGCTGTACTTCAAAGCCTTTCCAAAGGCTTTTCTAGATCATACAGTGTAGTTAAAAATAGCTATGATGGGCCTGGCTTGAAAAACTGGTTAAAAACAACTAAGAAAGAATAATCACTTCAGAAAGAAATGGTTAGCCTGTGGTTACATTAAAACAATTTAGATTTTCATAAGGCTTTACTTTAACATGTGATTTCTAACATATTTGAAAGGTTTTGTATAGCTATTTATAGTTTATAATTCAAATTTAAAATTATCTGATAACATTATTTGACAGTGAATTTTACTTTCCTTATAAAATCCTTTTGTTAAAAAACCACGTATCTTAAGGAATTATTATTTTCATATAAAAACATAAAGAATAGCAAATAAAAATAAATTAATTTCAAGGACTTGACTTTTGGGTCATTACTTAGCTTTTGGATCCTATAAAATTTTGGAATGTGGTGTTAAATACTTTTATATTGTTCAGGTTATCTAATGTGTATTGATGAACATTCAAGAAAAAATATGCTCTATCATTAGCAAATATGGAAAACAGAAGTCAAATATCAGGGAGAGGAGAAGAGTCCTTCCATAAATCCACATGGGATACATGTACCATCTTTGTTATGGGTCTTTCACCTGACCTCAGGGGTAAAATATATCTCAGAGCAGCAGGAAATGAAGACTTCTGTATAATGAGTTGTAACTTGTAAGGGTTCTTCCATGCTACTTATTTCATTTCAACTCTTCTTTGGGAATATCACCCAAATGGAAGGGTTTCTTTAATAGCTTCTAATCTCTGGAATAATTAAAAGTACATCAAGTTTTAAGAAATATCGGTTCAAAATCCTTTCCAAAAAAATTGTTGTTGGTGCAATAAGATCCATGTGGCATTTTATATAGACAAATAAAACCAGGCAAAAAGATGTCCTGGTTTTGGATTTTCTTCTCAGTAGCTGGTATAGTGCTGTGGTTTGGATTTAGTATGAGAATAATGTTGATAACACACTGATTTTTTAGCTGTTCCTGAGCAGTGCTTACACTAAGTCAAGGATTTTTCAGCTTCTCATGCCCTGCCAGCGAGGAGGCTGGAGGGGCACAAGGAGTTGGGAGGGGACACAGCCAGGACAGCTGACCCAAAGTGGCCAAACGGACGTTCCAGACCATATGACGTCTTGCTGAACAAAAACACTGGAGGGAGTGGGGTCAGGGGGTGGCAGCCCCCTGCTCTGGCACTGGCTGGGCATCCGTCAGTGGGTGGTGAGCAATTAAATTGTGCATCGCTTGGTTTGTATCTTCTTTTATCATTATTATTATTTTACCTTCCTTTCTGTCCTATTAAACTTCTTTTATCTCAACCCACGAGTTTTACCTTTTTCCCGATTCTCCCCCATCCCACTGGGAGAGGAGTGAGCGAATGGCTGTGTGGTGTTTAGCTGCCTGCTGGGTTAAACCACAACAAAAGAAAAATAAAAAAATAAACCTGTACTTTTTCTGTATTCTATCCCAAAATTTTTCTGTTCACTCTTAGGTAGGGAGATCAACTCCCATTGTAAAGAACTGTTTTATTTGCTTTTAGATAATGTACATGATTTAGATTACCAGTTTGAAGTGGTGGTAATTTCTCTTAGGCAACTGTCTCAGGATTTCACATTTTATAATAGAATTCTGAACTTAAGAGTAGTGAGAAAAGATGGCTGAATCTATATGTGCATGTAATATATCATTCCCTAAACTGGCTTCTGTTTAGTTGTTTTAGTTTTGTCCAGAAATTTTACAAACTGCTTCAGTATTCTTTTGCCAGTCCTGAAATGACAAGATACTTGCACCGAAAAATGGTTTGCAAAAGGGGTGTGGAAAGCAATCCTAATGTTCTTTTTTTATGACAGTGAAAAAATAGCACTCATTTCAGTGTTGTCAAAATAATGACAAAGTAAACAATATTTGAAAATGGAATGGTATTTTGAATTAGATTAGACAGTATTATTTTCATAAATTTGTGAATTAAAATCCAAAACAATTAATTTCATTGAAAACAGAATATAGTTAAAAGTTATCTCTGGATGAGGACTTGATTCCATATTAATCCACTCCTAGGTGTACCAATGCAATATATGACACTAAAAACAAATAATAAAGAAATAAATCAGGATATATCATAGTATGACAGGGTTTGGTTTTGGTTTGATTGTTTGGTTTTTTTTAAAATGGTGATTCTTCAATGCTTCCTAAAGTCCCAGAGCTAAACAAATGTTGATAATACTCTCAAGGACATTGAGGAAAGCTTCAGAAAGGTGACTCAAAAAAGGGAGGATTTTAATAATATTTAATCTGGAAAACTAGGATAAATTGAGCTTATCCCAATTTGTAAAATCATTTTAAATCTGATGCACTGGAAGAGGATAATTTAATTTCAAGAGGTCAGGAGTTTGCCTAGATACGTACACTGTGGGTGTATTTAATAGGTGACAAAGTTTGCATCAAAGGAAGTTTGCCCTTGTGTATTGTAGGATATTGTGGAATAATCCTGATAAGGCCCAGGGCTGAATACACAATTTGAGATGTAGTTTTGCTAGACTCATACAGAGGGCAAATTCGTGGTGTGGTTTAGATCAGTTCAAAATACCTTAACCTTTTTCTGCAGTTATGTTGAATTGAGGTACGATTCTCAGTGAGTTTCCTGTAAGAGGTATGTGAGTGAAAAGTTTGGCTTCCTGAGGTGTAGGCTGTTCTAAGGAATGACTGCCTTGACTCGAGTTACAGTCAAGGTCTCTGGCAAGATGTTATACGGTCTCTTTCTTGGCAAGCGCAAAATGTGTTAATCTTTTAAAGAAGTATAACAGCTGGTGTTTTGAAGACACCAGCAAAAACTAAGATTCAAAGAGCCAGCCTACAATTGAGCTGGACACATTTTATTTACAGCTGCCACAGCAAAATGGAGGTGACTCTAAGTGAATCGAGGAGGTTGAATAACTGACAATAAACTTGAAATTTTTACTTGATGCAAGACTGAGCTTGTTTCTGATTTGTTCATGATTGGGTTTGATTAATTTCTGCTAACTTTCATAAACTTTTAGGGTACAGATGAAAGGAAGACAGGTTTTCATTTCCAGTACTGAGATGGTTCTCTGTTCTGCTTTTAGAATGTATTTGTTAGTATCGTTTTTCTTAAACATTTATTTTCCCTAAAAAAGGGAGAGGGGGGGAACTAGGGGATTGTTTTTAGTCAAGCAGAAGTTTTGTTAGATTCCCCAAGGTAACATCCTGTATTTTCCTATGTAAGCCACTGGCTGTTGCCAGGTTCACTTTTTTCTGATGCTACTTAATCCTTATAACTTGTGACAGAAAACCAAGATCTAAACACAAGTCTTAAGAAATGGAAATGCCAATATGTGTTTTCCTTCAATTCGTTGTTCAGACAGACCCTATAGTAAGTTCTGTCAGAGACAATAAATTTGCCGTATTTCACCAGATTTTTTTCCTCAAATGCCCCTTCCCTTCCCTGCAATGTATAGCAGGTTCTCAGCTTGCAGCAGCTTTTACCACACCAAAAGTTAATCAGAAAACGTATGTTACCTGTGCTGTTGTAAGCAACAGAAAGACTATGAGGGCCTTTCTACTTTTGCTGTCAGGCATAGGCTTAGATGAGATAGATTTGAAGTTGCTTAAACTTGCTACAGGCATTTTATCTCAACAGCTGGCATCTGTTTCCAGTGAAGCATTTTATCAAGGTATTATTTCACTGGAGTGTGAAGTGGCAAAAGTTATCTTCATACAAGCTGTTCAGTTGTAAATGTTAGTTATGCTTAGGCTTTTTATTGTTGTTTTCTTTTATGCATAATTACAAGTTAAAATATCTAACATTTTCATGACAGAATTTTTACAATTTGTTCCCTACAAAGTTATGAAAAATCTTGTCTTGATGGAAGAAGCTTCACTTGATGGAATGATCCAGATTTGAAATTCTGAGATATTCTTCCAAAAGTGCCTACATGAAAACTACCTACTAAAGAAGGGACTGCATTTTCAGGAAAGATTTGATTTGTTGGATGTTTAGTGCAAAACAGATTTTTTTTTTTTTTTTTNTTTTTTTTTTTTTTTTTTTTTAAGAAGAAAGACCAGAAGTGTTTCTATTATTTACTAGGCAAAAAGAAGTTCCGAGCAGGAGGCAATTTCTTCATTTGAAATGTTGCTCTTTGAACATAAAGAAATACAGATGTGAAAGGATCAGAAGCAAGCCACACAAACATGCAAACTCTTTTTCTAGTCCATACCAGAAAACCCAGTGCTCTAGTTTACTTGTATAATGTTTCCTTTTCCATTACAGTGCTGTCAAGAAAAGCCAGTCATAATTATGTTCACACACACAATATATGACTTTACTCACCAGCAGAAAAAAATACATGCTTTTCATCTGAAAAAGCTGTCTTCTGAAATTTCCTGTTCTCAGACTGAAAAAAATGGTGTTATGAATGGACAGAAAAATCCTCTATGACACTTTTTAAAAAATTCTTAATTACAAGAGGAAAAACACAATTTCTGTTTCCCTTAGCTATCTGGAATTCTCATGTTTAATATTCAGCTGTTATTTTGCCCTTAAACATTACTTGTATCTGGCACAACAAAGCTTATGCTTTTTCCTAGTGCTTATCCTGTTCAATTGTGTACAGTCACAGTGGAGTCCAGCACACAGATGGCATTTCAGCAAGTAGATGTTCACTGTACCTGAGCTGATGGTGCAGGCAGCTAAAAGTCTGGGTCAAGTCATATTAGAGCCTGCATTATGGGGAGTTAGTGCTGCTTGTTGACGACACATCATGAATTCTCCTTGGAAAGAGGGAAAAAAGCTAAGACATCTGCCTTAAGCGTCTAGGGAAGGAAGTTAATGTCTCTAAACTCTCTATACATGGAAAAAAAGTTCATGTAGGCTATTACAGAGAGTGATCTGGACTATGTTCCTAACAGTTCATGTTGAAATATGAGTCCAAAATATGTAGCCTCCTGCTTTAGACATAACTAGTGTTTGTCGACATAAGTTTTGATGAACTGTTTGTTTCATAAATAAAAACAGAAGAAAAGCTAAGCGACAGTTGTCTAACCTATTTTGGCAAATTCAGCTTTTCTAATGTTAGTCAAATGTCCGGAGACCTTACCTGTCTCCCTGAAGAAATGTGACTTTAAAGGAATCTTTCTTTTTCATGCTATCATTTGCTTTTTAAGTGGAACAGCTAGTGAAACTTTGAAAGTGGAACACAGTGGAGCTGAGCTGAATAATAAACTAAAATTTGCTTCTAGCCAAAAAAAGTTTTAATTCTTTTTTCTTCTTCTTTCTTCTGAGCTTCCATGTCTCTAGTTCCTTGCAGTTCCCAAAGGACTGATGATAATGGCCTTCAACACAGACACTGCGGAATGGGTAAGATGTCTGTAATGTATAATTCAGCGAACCTTCTCCAGTCCGTATTATAAGAAATGGCACTGTTATCACCTTTTACAAAGAGCTAGCATTGTTTATTGGTGGCAGCTCCTTTTTTACCCCATGTGCGCTAATCTGCATGGGAGAGAACCCCGACAGGAGCGATGAATAGACTGGACTCCCTAGGGAATAAGTATTATTTATGAAGTAACTCCAGTTCAGTGAACAGTGTTAATTCATGTCAAAGTGTGTGACTTAAGCCCAGTGAATTACAAACTTCACTCCAGGAGGTGATTTGAAACCTGGAGATCAGGGGAAAGCTGTGACAAGGCAGTGGGTAAAGTACATTTTCTAACGTACCTTTCCAACCACACACCTAATGAAAGCACAACTCCAAAACTCTCTGTGAAGCTTTCAGATCACAGATATAATCCACTTTTTCCCACCATTGCACCATGTCACACAACTATCTGTGCAGTGACAGGCAAGCTCATTTTTGCTCGTTAACAAAATACATTTCTCAGTCTTAAAATATTTGCAATTTAAGTGTCTGTGTGAGAAATTACTACAGATAACATATTCTGCAGACGGTGTTAGCAGATCATCTAGCCTATGTGATATTAGCTTATGTGATATTTTAGAATCACAGACAACAATAGCATTTTATGGAAAAGCTTATCAATTTTGAGCATCACCCAAGTTATCACTTGTTGTTTGTTTTCAGACTATAGCTGTCAAATCAACACAATGGTGCTAGTGGGAACTCTTTTGGTTGTGACTCAAATTATTCAATCCTATTTCTGTTTCTCCTTCAACTGCTGCCCTATGACAAAGCATGTTCTGCTCCTCTATACTTTGTATACTGCAAAGGCAGCTAAGTTTCACAAAATCTGTATTATTTAAACTTGTCATTAAGTATTTCCGTATGTTCAGTGGATTTCATTTTAATAAGCATATCACCCTAAAAGTATTAAGGAAAAATAAATGAAACAAGCAGGTGACAGATACACAACAAAGACAGCACTTCTTCATAAAATGAGTAGCTATGAGTAACTCTTAGTTGCCTTCTGGATTTATTTACCTGGATTAAAAAGGCACACAGGCAAATTTACAGAAGAAATACGGGACATTGAACACTGTGTCATTCTTTGCATTTCCTTCAGATCCTATGTTCGAAAGTTGCAGTGATGGTCTATGTATAACCTCTGAGTATCTCCCAGTCAGCTAACAAACCAGGCAGGGTTTTCAAGGGCAATCATCCAATGTTCCACACATAGAAGCCCAGTGCAGACATAATTCAGACCCCATAATTCCTCAAGAAAACATTTAAGAACACTAGCAGTTTGATGTGAATTCTGGCTGTGGAATTGGGCTTCCACTCCTGCGCCATGTTTTCTCCAGGCTCTTGACCTCTAAGCCATTCAGAACTAGACTAAATCCTATTTTTCCCAGGCAGCTTCCTCCCTTCAGGTCTTTGCTTTTTCTTTATTATTTTAATTAATTTTCATCATTGCTTTCCTTTTTTGGGGGGAATAAGAGGAAGGATTGTTTAGTTTTTTCACCCCCATTTCGTTGTGTTTTCACTTTTGTCTCTTTTACCCTCACTCGGCCACCTGAGCTGAGGGCACACGTTGGTGTCTGAGCAGCCAGCCTCAGCTGACACCACACCGGGACAGAGCCTGCAGCTCGCCCCTGTGCATGTGAGCTCCTTCTTGGCTGATTGCATTAGGGCAGCTGCCAGAGCACAGACAGAAGGAGGGAGGTTTTCTCTACACAAACATGGCTGCAAGAGCACGGTCACCCTGAGGACTGGTGAATCTAGGACACACAATATTTTTATTTTATTTTTTAGCATGGACCAACAAGAAGCTGATGAAAAATTATGCAGCTGAAAAAAATAAATAAACCCTTGACTATATTTAAGACAAGGTTCTAACTGTAAAAGTCATGAAATAATGCACTGATGTTCTCATTCTTAACAAGTGTCTACAGGCTACCATGCATGTTTCAAATCCACTCTGTAAAAGTGGGGGTTTTTTTAATTCCTCTTAGTTCCCCCTCAAATTACCTTCTGCTACAGGACACTCAGAAAGCAGAAAACTTTTGTTGGAAACTATACATTTCTTTTAACAGAGATTGAGGAATTCATCCCTGAATTGAAAGAAGAGGGTGATTGTTAGGAATCCCTAATAATGAAAAAATTTCAGAAACCATAAGCTTTATTTACTCTTTTCTAAATAAGAAAATGCTGACAGAAATATTATATTCATGCCTAGTAAGTACTACTCTAATTTCTTTATTGCTTCTATAACTGTTAGCAACGCAAAAATAAATCCAAGGATTGTTCAATCCCTTTTGGGCAGACAGGCATGATAAACACTGGTTTTGGATGTGCAACTTACTGAAATCTCTGTTTTGAATAACAAAATAAAACCTTAACATTTAAGCATTCAGCTGTTTACAGGGCATACAAAAAAGTGTTAAGTCACAGGTAAAATTCAGATTTCCATTAATACAAGGACTACCAAAGCTCTCTGACCTCTTGCTAGTTCAGTATTAACACAGTGTTCTCTGGTCTGAAGCCTCTACCCTAAGAATGCTCCAAGTCCTTCACTGGGGCGTTACACGATCTGCCTTCCATCAGAGCTGAACTCAGGGATTTTTAGTGTCAACACATTAAACCAAATGTCATGCAGCTGTCTTGCCTAACAGCCTTGCTCAACGGGGAGCCTAGCAAGCTCACTTCAGCTGAAACAGCCCCCTAAGATCAACGCACAGTTTCAGACTTGCAAACGGGCAGAAAAGCAAGGGCAAGCAACAAAACACTGAATGGTTCGCAATCTTGAGACAAAATTTTATGACTAATGATGCTGACAGACATTTTTTTCTCCTACAACACAAGGAATAACTGTAACTCACCCAACTCAGGCCTAAGGCATCAGTATTGTGTTCATTAAATGAAGAGCTGATAAATCTAAGTAATAAGAGGGACTGACTTTTTTTTTTCTTTTTCCTTTTAGAATGGGCTGAAGTGACATTGTGCCTGATGTGACAACCAACCTAATTTCATCTTTGAGGTTCATCTGTTCATCACTATCTAGAAAAACATTAAAAAAATTGAGGGTTTTGGACACTTCAGTTCTAATCAGTATACTAACTATCCTATTGCATTCTTTACTATTCTAACCATTAATGGCTTTTAGAGTATGAGTTAGCAGGATCTATTCAGTTGTTTGCTGCAGTCACTTAAGAATTTGTTGCTGTTGAAACTGGTGGTAAGAATTTTACAAGTATAGATTCAATGAACAGGGAGAAGTTAGACTATGTGTTACCCTATAGAAGACAGTAATAGTAACATGCATCCCCTGTGCAGTGACTTTTCATATAAAGCTAGGAACATGTTACTGAGAATTAAAATAGCTCATAGTTAAGTTCTGTTGTTGTGGTGCTAGGAGTCCTGAAAAAATAACTTGGGGTGATATTTTCAAATTATTACACCTATGGATAAAATTTCCAAAAGACTTTATGCATTTTTGAAATGTAATTTACATTTGAAAAGTTACATGGAACTTAAAATCTCATTGCAATTCAATAATATGTATGCTCCTCAGTTAATTGTACCTAAAAATGAAATACGGGGTCTTGAGCCATGTATATAATTTGGGAAATTTTGCTATTAATATAAAACAAAATCTAAATACCAAATACATTTTTGTTCAGAAGGATAACTATTGATATAGAAGATCACATTTGGCCACTGCTTTTGAAAATATTGCCCTCTTTCCCCCACCATGAGTTCATCCATCTACAATTTTGAGGTCTATAATACATGCATGAGATGCAATATATTGATATCTAGAAAAGCGAGTATGAATCTGACTGAAAGTATCTAAAAAACTTTATGTTTATTTCATTCACACATTACATGCAGTAATGCCTTACAAAGCAAAGACTTGCCCTGTAATGACTGTGGTATGATCTTTAAATTGTTGATAAAGTATTAGTAATTAATTATTCATTAAAATGGTAATGCTTTAACTCCTATTGTAGCTTACTGAAACGTTTAAGTATTTCTTTATCCAAATATTCAAGTAGCAAATTCTTAAGCAGTAGGCAAGTAATTTTATCTCTGCCACATTTTTGTGAAAGAAAGCATGCTTCTGCTGGTGTGTTAAAGAGCTCTGAGATTTTTTTCTCTTCTGTGCAAATGTCCAGTTATGGTGTTTGGCAAATTTCAAAATGTTGAAAATGAGAAGTGGCACCTCTAGTGTTTTTTAAGATAAGCTGTTTCAAAATAATCTAAATAACACTGCAGCTCTTGAGACTCTTCTGCTCTAGTGAAAATAGATTCAGGGATTGGTTCCAGCATTTTTTCCCTATGGTGGGAAACTGCTTGTCTGACAAGTTAATATTTCTTGTCCATTTCCCTAGAATGATCAAACTTAAAATCTCACATAAGACAGAACATCTGTTTATCCAAAAAAACCCTTCCCCATTCATCCATGCAGACTAGATGTATATCAGTTCTGAACTTTCTTTCACCAGGAAGGAACTGTGGGAAGTCATTAATGCTTACATATCCTTCTCGAGAGACATGATTCAGACAAATATGAACTGCAGAGCTCCATGCATGAATAACTGAGTGACTTTCTACAGTCATTGCAAAGCAGATCTACGTACTGACTACTATTTTCTTGCCCTAGTATTTACTATCACTATAAATAGTTACTTTTGCGAAAATACACTCATAAGCAACACTGGGTAGCAGTAGAATTTAAGGAGAGTATAAATGCTAACTGAATAAGATATTCTGAGCAGCAGCTGCATGCCAGATACTATGGGCTTCGTTCATTGGTAACAGTATTAAATTTGTCTAAAGAGAGCCTTGCCTAATCAGCTTTACTGACAAAAGGGAGTCTTCTAAACCACATCATCCAAATTGGCTGCAGGGAGACATCCCAAACTAGACTCAAGGTACCGTGCAGAATATTCTACTGTAACTCATCTTCTATCGTAATTCAGGTTCCTCTTAAGCTTATTAATGCAGAAGGAATCCTAATGATAATATAATCCTCTTATGTTTGTAGTGGTTTTCTTCTGCAAGAAGTAGGGTAGAACTGCCACTGTGCTACCTAATGAGTCATTAAACTCATTTCAAAATAGTGATAAAAAGAGGTCACATAGGCATAATTTCAGATTTTGCTTCAACAATTTAACAGGATTTCTTCCCTGCTTAGATATGGCCAAATAGTCTTTGAGAATCTTGGTATCTGAAAGATCAAGTAAATTTGCTTCCATTGTAAAAATTTAACTGAGATTGTATTCCTGGTTTTATCAAACACACTACAACAAATACAAAAATTTTAGTCGTTGCTGACACATTGGGTGATGTACCAGTAACTGCTGCCCTCATAAACATTCACTGATTAGTCCTGATTAAACACCTGCTTTGTTTTGAGCATGAGTTATCACATTCACTGATTTAATAAAGGACTTAAGTTTGTGCTTAAATTCCACCTAAGCCAGCATGAATAAAGCATTTGCTATAAATTAAGGCTGTATTTTAATGATTTTTTTTAAGCTGTGGTCAGAACGCATGATCAGCAAAATTAAAATTTTTCACAGCATTGCATTTATACAATATATGTGTTCTAACAAAACATTGAAAACAGTAAAGACGGCCAAGGCTGTGGAACATCATGAAAGTAATTTTTCATGCTAAAATTACGATTTTATGAGCAAGACTGTGTTTTTAAGTTGATTTTTTTTTTGTTGTGGGTTACCATTCACTTTCAAGCAGTTTTGAGACCTGCACTTTTTATATAGTGCATGTAGTACATATAGTACCTGACACCTCACTTAAAGGCATTTTGAATCAAAATCTGTAATCATGTAATAATTTTTAAAAGAACGTAATTTGTGAGTGTTCCCAGTTCACTAGTCACTAGATAGTTTCTGTGTATGTTCCACCTCTGCAATAGGGACCACGATAATTTGGACCAAGCTTCCAAATGGTTAATTTTCTATAAATGTATGCTTCAACAGACATTAACAGATTCAGTCTCTTCACCATAAAAGTCCCACATGAAAACTGAAACCATTTGATGCATCAGCTATTTTTAACCTATATATCCAGACTCCTTAGCTACACAGATCTCCAATTTCTGCAGCATTCTTGCTTGACTAGAAAGCTAGATTTTGGAGCAACTGTCTTAACAGTGTTACCTACTGCTTGCCACAAATTACATGCTTTTGGGAGAAGAGCCAGTAATGGTGGCTGAATGCTAGAACTGAAATCAGTTCCAATGGCCACCTTAGGATTTCTGGTGGCTGAAAGGAAGGTATTTCTCTAGCGAGTTAAGGAAACTAAAGATTAAAAGTTCAGATGATAATTAAGTTAATTAGCTTTGATCTAATTCTAAAAAGTTAATTGAATCAAAGCCAACCTTCATTGTATTCTTAGCAGTCATGCACTGTAAAAAATTAAAGCTCTGCAGGTAGTCTAAAAGAGGTACTAAAAGCAATATCTTTCAGAGAAAAATAATTTTAATCATCTCATTTGTATCAAAGAATGGTAACTTGCTTTGTGTTAGCTTGAACGGTAACTTGGTTCACGTTAGCTTGAAAATATGGATGTGAATATGGAAGGACACAAGATCTTACACTGGTCACACCTGGATTATTCACTGCATTTTGAACTGCCCTATTTAAATCCTAAATTCCTTGAGACTTGAACCATTTCTTCTTCTTTTCTATTTTGCTCAGGATCAGGCATATGTCAGTGAGACATATCTGTTACATATCTGTAAGCAACAGCTCACGATAACTACTCTCAGTGTCAGAATATAATAAAAAATATTACAAGTTTGTTATTGACACATTAGTAAAGTTTTGCCCTAACATGGGGAAAGCATAAACTGCATAGCTCAGTTAAAACAACTTCACTCTCAAATTCAAGATTTGTTTGGCAAACAAACCTTACAGTCTTCATAGTGTGAAATAAGACCTTAAGAGCATAAATGCAGCTGGGACACTCAACTGACAGTATTTTGTATTTAATCACTTGCTAGCTGAAAGTAATTGCGTTTCAAAACCCAGGGTTTTACTGAGGAGCTGTGCTGGTATTGGCTGGGATAGAGTTAATTTTCTTCACAGTAGCTAGTATGGGGCTATGTTTTGGATTTGTGCTGAAAACAGTGTTGATAATGCTGAGATGTTTCGGTTATTGCTGAGCAGGGCTTACACAGAGCCAAGGCCTTTTCTGCTCCTCACCCCACCCCACCGGCAAGCAGGCTGGGGGTGCACAAGAAGCTGGGGGGGGACACAGCTGGGACAGCTGACCCCAGCTGACCAAAGGGATATTCCAGACCATATGATGTCATCCTCAGTATATAAAGCTGGGGGAAGAAGAAGGAAGGGGGGGACACTTAGAGTGACGGCGTTTGGCTTCCCAAGTAACCGTTACACTTGATGGAGGCCTGCTTTCCTGGAGATGGCTGAACACCTGCCTGCCAATGGGAAGTAGTGAATGGATTCCTTGTTTTGCTTTGCTTGCATGTGTGGCTTTTGCTTTACCTATTAAACTGTCTTTGTCTCAGCCCATGAGTTTTTTCCCTTTTACCCTTCTGATTCTCTTCCCCATCCTACCCTGGGGGAAGTGAGTGAGCAGCTGTGTGGTGTAGTTGCTGGCTGGGGTTAAACCATGACAGAGGCTAAATTGGAAAATAAGTACAAACAGATGCCATGGGGAATATTCCAACACAGCATAAATCTGGAAAATTGTAACTTGTCACTAAATGAATTTATTTGCTATGGTGGTACAGTACAATCAGAGACAAGCAGCAAAGGGAAGTCTGTCTGGTGACATGAGAAGTATGTGTTTCAGTTGTAATAACTTAATAAGTGAGTCTGAGGATTTGTACCTTTGGGGTGGTAGAGATAGACCCACATTCCTAAAACACAAAGTGCCTTGCTATAGAACTTTTACATACCCACACAAATACCATTTGCGAGTTTTGATCCCTATTTACTTCATTTCTAAAATAAAGTAAAAAAACTCAAGTAAAGGAACAACATAACAAAGTGGAGAACAAACCGCCTGGACCTCTGTGCTTAAGGACTATCAAGGCCCAGACTGGTGTTCTATAAAAGTTTTCTGAATGATCTAGACACACAGTCTACAAAGCGCATTGAAATTGGGCATGCTTGTTATGTGTTTCACATACCCCCTTGAGAGACAGGCTGTTTGGACATGGATATTGTTCCCAGTAGCACTTAAGTCCTAGTTTTAAAATGGGTCTGAATTCAAAAGGAGGCCTAGGGGATATACGCCATGCAGTGCAGACATTCCTGAGCCAAGGTGTAGGGCTCGTTAGTTCAGTTAAACTCAGTGCCACAGGTCTGCACTTAGACCGTGTCCGGGTCCAGAGCTATGCTGAGCTCTGAGTTGTTCTCACATGCAGACATGACTGTGGGTCCATAATTAGCAACTTAAGGGAAATCTAGCTCTTAAGCACAAAACTGCATTTCTTGAAGCCCCCAATTCAACTGCGGCCCAATTTCTGAGGTGCTCAGCCTGTAGAAAACCTACTTTTCCATGCTTAAATTCAGCCTGTGTTCCAAGTTCAACTTCTGCATTAGAAATCCTCAGTCTTCATAGGGACAGGAAGCTTAGCGCTTATCTCAGATCCAAATTCCCTAAAGGTCTAGAATTTATAAATTTCTCCTCTGTCCTCAGGGGGGAACTTGATTCTGTAGGCATCCCCCACATATCTAAGACACAACTGGTGTTAGGCTCCTTATAAAATACATTGTCAGACACCATTTTCTTTTATAAAAAGGCCTCCTTATCTTCCCCCAAAGCACACACTCAGGTTGTGAAAGAGATTAATTAAATTCTAACCAAGATTATTCAGACCCACGCCAGCCCCCAGACAAAGCCCTAACTCACAAACTCTTCTTGGGACTTGGGGCACTTTGTATGCTTTCTTTGACACTAAGCCACTGTTCAGGGTTTATTAGGAAAGCAAAAAGTAATCCATCACCTGTGAAGTATGTAACCCAACTCCCCACCTCATGACGAGGGCTTCAAACCTGCTAGATATTTGTATGAATGGCATCAGCAATGGATTAGCTACTACTATAGGCAGACAGGCATTGCCCCATGCTGCGTAGCTGATATCATAGGAAATAAATCAATAGCTACCGCCTACTGGACTTTCAAGCTATTCAGGTTTCAATTAGCATTAGTATTATTTCCTACAGATTCCATAGTTCATTAGCAAGACTTGACAGTCCTGACAGCTGGTGCTTCGGAGCACTCCTGTATAGTATTCTTCAGTGACCTTGAAGAACCTTTTAAATCACTTTAGCTCTGTTTTGCAGAACAGATTGTCCATGTTGAATTTATAACCTGCACTGCTACTGAGGCAGCTTTCTTGGCCAGCTTCTGCCTCCCAATTCCTGAACATCTGCTATTCAGAAAATCTAAAAGTCATCACCTGGACATTGGATGAACTTAAAGGTAACCAAGTTCCTAAGAACATAATTTGCCTCATTTCCCATATAATATATTGAGGTTAATATGTACTTTTCTAATTCTCATAGCAATGCAAGTTGCAAAATGAAACGATTGTAAGTGAGCTTCTGAGTCATGTAAACGCATCAGCACAGTCAGCAATGTCTGAAACTGTTACAGAAGCATTTACTATCATGCCCTAGAGAAAGTAAAGTTTAGTTCCTTTACAATCTTATTTGTTTGTTTAATTTCACTGTTGTTGTTTCTATGCCAGCTAGCAGCATCCCTCCCCATAATCCTGCAGTCTTTCCTGTAAGTCAGACCCTATTTTGTCTGTCACTATGGAGTTAGGTTTTTTGGATAACTGCCCAGACCCTCAGCAGTCACTTCTCTCCTTTGTCTTTCCAGTATGCACGAAGTGCTCATAAGTCACATTAACTAGAATTGAGGCAAAGCAACAAATCAAACAAATAACTATAATGACTAGCAGGGAGAGCAGAGACCTGTTTATAATTGCTCAGTTTGACGAGTACATGGATGTTAACATGACTCACTCCAGGGCAATTATGTTGTAGCTTCTGACAGGTGTGATATGGCATTGTTGATTTTGGCAGATATCTCTAGTACAACTACTCTAGTCAACCTTGAAAAATCTGATGTCAGCATTCACTACTGTGGCCCTGATACTGACCCTTCTCTTTTTTGAGAAACTGAACTTTAATCCTTTTGCTCAATTTTAAAAAAAAAAATCTCTGATTTACCTGATTTCATTGATATTTTTTGATTATGTCTTCCCCAGAATGATTGTTGATACAAACTTTTGCAGACTACCTTGCTTTATAAGCCCTTTTCTGATGTCTAAAACGGACCTGGGGTTTGCATGAAAAGGGATCCATATGCTACAGTTAATCATCCACATAAAGTATCTCCCACTTCCTTATCCCCAAGGATAAGGGAATAAAATATGAGCATTATTTTAATGATTCATACCATACCCAAAGTCTGAGCTGCTTCCATATGAGCCTGTTCAGTCTGAAAGTCCTGAAGTCTTTACACCCCATCTTTCAGCAGGACTTACTCCTGCAGTCTAATCTGCGTAAGCAGGATCACATACCTTCAGGGTCAAAGCTCACCTTTGTCTGGCTTGAATATTTTTCTGGCACAGCGAGCTTGGATCTATGTACAAAAGACACACGTTAACCAGCCAACTCATATTTACAGATGGATTTGTGTTCTTATTGTATTTATGTATTTTTGACAAATATTCTAAATCAGTCCACCCATATTTTACACTAAAACCCAAAATGCAATAGAATGGAAAATAAGAGACTATATGACATTAGGGTCCAATTAAAAAAAAAAAAAACAAAAAAACAAAACAAAAAACCCACACACTTCCCACTCCTTTTAGTTATCCATATTTATTGCAGGTTATAGTGAATTTTTTTCACAGGTTTTTCTCCTTTTTGTTCACAAATGTTAACAAATTAATTTCCTTGAGAATTACCTTTACTCATAGGAACTGAAGACCTTTGGGATGACATTTTCATTTCTGTTGAGCAATGTCTAATTGTTCTAATGTCTCAACATTTCCCCATGAAGCTCCCACAATATCTGGGACCACTGGTTACTCATGGTTGTTGCATAATGCCATTTCCATTCTCTGACCAAGTGTCAAGCTCTGACAGCTTAAACACTTGTAATCAACAAAATTTTGCTGACTTGCACACAAGGACAGTGATTTGGACACCAAGCTAGAGCATTTCAAAATGACCTGGTTTGTTAAATATCAGTGTTTAGCACATCTTAAAAATCAAGCACTTTAAATGTATCCTTATTTGGCACTAAATCTAAGGGACAGACAAGTCTAAACTTTCTAAAGTTTATAACTTGGCTTATACACACATTCATTTCAGGAAAATTCAATTAACTGAATGTCAATGAAAAGCTCCTTCAAACAGGGACATAAACTCAGCTGAAATAAACTCATTTTTCTCACAGGGAAATGTTTGAGGAATATTCTGTTTCCTTTGCCAAGTTCTAATACTTATTGACCTTCAGGTGAGTGTAAAGTAGACTGCAGTTCTCACTGCAGTCTTGTCATAAAGTTTAGACTCCCAGAATTTAAAAAAACAAGCGATACAGAATGACCAAACACATTTTGTGCTCTAATTATGAACACACCTGATTAGAACTCCTAGGCAAAATCAAAGGCTGATTTCTTCCCTAGTATTCAAAATGTACCAGGATTAAGAACATTCTCAAATATAATAAAAATAATTATTAATATATACATTGGAAACTTTAGCAAAGACAATTAAATTATTCCCCACATTGCTAGCAGATGCACAAGAAACTTCTATTGTCCAGAGAATGTGGTAAGTGACTTAAGTGAAATACTTGCCTTACACAGCAGTCTTTCATAGCAAGCTATAACCAGTAATCTACCCAGGATCAGAGCCAAAGAGGGATTAACCCATCACAGAAAGACATTCTATTTTAGGCAGCAGGCACAAATGTTTAGTGACTAAACACACTGAGCTTTGTGCAATAGCCACTGCAGTTTGCTGCTTGATGAAAAAGAATACTATCATTTATCTTAAGCTCATAATACTGTGTTGATGTATCACACCTGTCAAATTGATGTTAGCATAGTAAACCGGTAAATCAGATGCATCTTCCAAAACCCTTCTGTGGTGACTCTTGCAGTTTAAAAAACACAGCTATAGCTTAACAGCAGCATTCCTTCAGCGTAGGAAGAATCAGATTCTTCCTGCCATCTCAGAAAGTCCCCACGTTAAACAGAGAATCTAGGTTTGGTAACCAATCAATTTTTTTATTTCTTTATTAAACTGACTATTGAGTCATTGTTATAAGTGACTTTACTCCCCAGAGAACTATGCTTTAGCCCTTGCACTAGAATTCACGAATCTGATACAGGGATTGGAACGTACTTCTGTGCAAGGGGTATGTGTGCACCCTTTTGAGCCATTATCTGTAGCAATGACTAGATGTTTCTGCCTAGTCTTCTTCTACTACCCTTGAACACACTGTAGACCTTACAGTTGCTGGCCACAAGAGCTTCTGTTTGCAAAGCAGAACTGTTTAAAAATTGAACAGGTTAAACTTTCCCACAAGTGTCCCCCCCACCCCTACCCCCTCCAGTTTAAGGGTTTATTTAACCAGCTGTATTGTTCCCTTTTATTCATCAGTAGTATGGCTGATTCAAAACCGTGATTCCAGCATCACAACACGTGCCCATGTGCTGTAAGACTGCAGTCATTTCCCTGGAACGTTTCACACCTCTCTGTGCCATGGGGTCTGACATGACACTTGTCGTGGTTTAGCCCCAGCCAGCAACTAAGCACCACGCAGCCGCTCACTCACTTCCCCCCGACCCAGTGGGATGGGGGAGAAAATCGGGAAAAGAAGTAAAACTCATGGGCTGAGATAAGAATGGTTTAATAGAACAGAAAAGAAGAAACTAATAATGATAATGATAACACTAATAAAATGACAACAGTAATAATAAAAGGATTGGAATATGCAAATGATGCACAGTGCAATTGCTTACCACCTGCCAATGGATGCCCAGTTAGTCCCCAGGCTATGATCCCCCCACCCCCACTACCCCCCAGTTTATGTACTGGGCATTGCATCACATGGTATGGAATACCCCGTTGGCCACTTTAGATCAGCTGCCCTGGCTGTGTCCCCTCCCAAATTCTTGTGCCCCTCCAGCCTTCTTGCTGGCTGGGCATCAGACGCTGAAAACTCTTTGACTTTAGACTAAACACTACTTAGCAACAACTGAAACCATCAGTGTGTTATCAACATTCTTCTCAGACCTAAATCCAAAACACAGCGCTATACCAGCTACCAGGAAGACAATTACCTCTACCGCAGCTGAAACCAGGACACACTGTGGAGTTCAAAAAAGCTACTTAACTGTCGAGGGAAATGCTCACAGTGGGTCGGGAATTATATAACTCTAAAATTCTAGGTATGTTACCTTAACAGCAGTTCTGATCAGCATTCCCCAGAAGACAGGCTAAGGAACACAATTTATAGACCCAAAAGTCAGCTTGAGAATGAAGTGATCCATGTTATTTTGTATAATGCACATTAACCCCTTTTAATTTATTCTGGTAGTACTTTGCTATTACTGATTTTAACGCACAGTGAAGAGTGTTTTCTGGCATTTGAGAGATCAATCAAGATCTCTGTCTAATATAAGTTATCTGAAAGCAGCTGACAATTTAAATAAGCTGAAAACTTCAGCCTTTATCTAGCCCCGTACATCATTAAAATATGTATGGAAATCATATACACTCATTTGCATATACTTTAAAATATTCTTTCATAAATTAGAGGAATGAACAACTATTTCGTATTTTGCTTTATCTTCATGTATGGATGTGCGGTACTATCCTATTTACAGCACATCAATCAGTCTCTGTTCTGAACACACAGTTATTTGCCTTCTCGTCTAATTCTTCTATTTGTCCAGCATTTATAGCTCTTCACAAACATGATTGAGCTTGTCTTTGTACCACTGTGGTGGGAGCATTCTTATTGCCAGATACATAAATATCAGAATTCTGCACTAATTTGGATTCCAAATTTCAAGAACTTCTGCAAAGAATTTATCTTCTGTGCTATCATCTGTGTACAAAACATAGGTTTTGCTTTTTATTGCAGCTTGAAATGCCCAGGATTTCCAATAAAGTGCTCAGCAACTCAACTTACATTTTCAGAAATTAATAGTTGCATGTGGAAACCCAGTCTAAATTTAAACTACATAGAAACCATTCAACAGAGTCAAGGATAGAATCTAGTTCCGTAGAGTGTCGCTTTTTTTTTAATAAGCTTACCCATTCTACCCTATATATCTCACAAGCTCTCCAACAAATGGAACAGTTATCCCAGAGACAGCAAACTAATTCAGCCATAGTACAGATCTACCTGGTGCACAGAAGTAGGCATGGCTGAGGGGAAAATGGTGTGTGATCATGTCGGTTTAGATCAGAACTCCACAGGTTACAAAACTAGAAGGGCCCATCTTGATCATCTAGTCTGACAACCTTTATAGGAGCAGGCCATGGGAATGGTTCAGAACGAATTCACGTTTCATAATGCGTAAATACAGAGGAACAGAATTAAAAATGTGCAGGCAACTTTCATTCTGACAGTCCACAATTTTGAATGTCTCTTTTTGTAGTGTAGATCATTTCCAAGAGAGGAAGAAGGGTACAACTCTTTCATGTTTAATTCCTAGTTGCTGTTTTCCAAAGCAATCAGAAATTCCATCAGAACAATCTATAAATATCCTCCTGATCCAATTTCCTTCCCTCTGGGGTGTATAAAGTACTGGCTTTGTAGCGTGCCAGTGAAGTGACCATGTTGTCTTACTACCGTAGATGCCAAGGGAGGGAGGCTATGGAAGTACTGCCACCTTAGATGAAAATATGTCATCTGTGGGACAGTGAAGGAGGTTGGGGGGGGTGGGATATGGGGCTGTGTTTACAGCTGGGGAAGAGGGAGCTGGGACAGAAGCAGAGAGGGAGATTTATTATACTTTACTCTGTGCATGCCGTAGTTACCGTGTTCTCAGTCAGTGGCGTGTGTTCCTTGGAACAATGCCCACCTCCATAACTATTTTGTTATTTTATTTACTTATAGACTAAGTACCATTTCTAAGTCACTTACCCATTTTAGTGGCAAACACCTACGCCACTATATCATTTACAAATGCTGTGTCTCAGTTAGCTTCACCTAAGGAGGTATCTGATAGACAGATTGTTTCCCTGTTGATAGTTTGTACTAACGAGCAGTAAAACTTGGCAATCTCTCCATATGTATTAAATATCAAAACTCTCTGTCAGTGTCTGGTCAGAATACGGTGGACTGAGCACTCGGCAAACAGCAGAAGGAATCCCTTCTGCTCTGCACGTCAGCTGAAAGAGTAGATCTGCTGAGGTTCCTTCAACCGAAGGCAACGCCTGGGGCGTGCGGGAAGCAGCAGACCGCCTGCCGCTGCTGCCTTGCCACACCATCACCGCCCTCCCTGCCCCAGATGCCAGGCTGTGTGTCACACAACGTGCGCACTGAGCCCCAGGTTTGGTCAGTCACACACGCTTCTTCCTGAGCTCCTAAGGGGACTGGTTGCCACAGGCAGTGTTTTTACCTCTAGGTATATGACTTTCTAGACAGTCATGCATAGAAAGTATGGTAACAATACTAAAAGTTTGCAATTGTGGGCCAAATCCTGCTCTCAGGCACACTTGAATACAGCTGGAATTGAATAGTTAGACATTTTTCAGATCTAAGAATGTGCATAATCTATTTCCCTCATCAAAATATCTCATTTTTTAATCCAATCAGCCAAGTTTGATCCCAACTATGTAGATTTGATTTGCAAACTCAAATGGAAATGGCCATCATAAACCCCATAGTACGTCAAATATCATTTTACCCACAGTCATCATGCAGTTAATGCTGTGAAAGTTACAGTGCCATGTTTGGGGGATGGGCTAAAGCCCTGCCTGTATGTTTCTTACCTAAGAAGGGAAGAGATCTTTCTTATTGCTGCTATTAATCTGACAGTAGGGCTGGAGGGACCAATTCAAATTTAAAAGCTAAATTTAATCTGAAATGATCAATACCCTGCAACTTGCCATGTCCCAAAAGATTAGGCCAAGTAGCAGCATCATGTATTCTGAGCTCATGTTGCAAACCACTGTGTAGTTACTAATTCTATTGGGGAGAGCATATTTCCTCCTCCTCACCCATTTCCAGTGGATAAGCCCATGCTAATGAATTTGACATTCAGTGTTCAGAGACTCAATGGTTAGCAACATACAGAAAAACCTCCTTTGGAACCAAGCAAAAATGTATTTCACATCTCTGTCATAAGAGAAAACATTTATTTTTTAATCCAAATGGGTAATGCCTTTACCATCAGTAAGTGAATTTTTAAAGCTAATATTTGTTCCTGACTTATAAATCCTTTAATGGCACAGTGTGCATGGAGCTGTGTACTACAAGCTTAGGGGGCCATCCATCCACACATAGCTAAATTCAAGACCAGGGTCTTAGCTATTTTCCAATCATCACCCTAGCATGCATCTGAAACTCACTGTCGCTGGTGCTGGCAGCTCATCTTAGCACAATATGCAAAAATGAGCTTTGGATTCTGAGCAATGTGACAACGAGTTTCGATTAAGCTTTTTCTAGGGGTTAGATTCTTTTTTTCCTATGTTACAGGGATTTTTTTGTAACCCTGGATTCTTCCTGTATGGCACCTGGTATGGAGTGACTGAATTATATAAGGAGGGGCTGATTTTTTTGTAATAGTGGCCTACTAAAGCTAGAAGCTAGCTTGCTATGATGATATTCCATGATGTTATTACACTCTTGGCCCCATGGAATCAGATAATTTGTAAAAGTGTTGATATTTTTTCATACTTTATCTCATCTGGGTGCTTGCCTTGTCTCAGGTCTTGCTCTAGATACTCCTTTTCACCGTAAGTCTACTCAATTCGATGAAAAACTGTATCATACTGCATGCATAAAAGAAACCTGAATGCCTGTTAATAAAATTCAGAGGATGAAGGAATAAAGTTCAAATTTAGCTCTCAGTATTTCAAAAATGGAATAGAAATACGGCAGCTTTCTGTGCAGTTGGGACTGTGTTTTAGTAAATACACAGAACATTTAGATTCTAAAGGGACAGGCCCCGTGATGCTGATATTGTGTACAGAGCCATCAGACCTCGGGAGAATCACACATCACGAGTTATTACAGTCTGGTGACCTATTATTCTTTTTCTTGCTCAGCTAGAAACAGTGGACAAGACACTGGCCCAGACAAAGCAACACTGGCATCAGTAGTATTTAAAGACAGGTGTTGATGAAAAGGGATGGTTTTAACTAGGTACTTTTCTGAATCAGAGCCATAGGCATACACTCTTACCCTGTTGAAATCAAAGATTTAACTGGACTTCTGTGAGGGAAAAACAAGTATGTACTCTGAACTGAGTTAAAGGAAAATCTACTCCACTGAATTCAATTGAGTTTCAGCACTTCCAGAATATTGGAAACTTTTAATAAGTTTCAGAGTCAGTGTACGTCTATTTATATTCACCAATCTAAAAAGTGTATAAATTAAATGACACATGCAAAATACCTGCATATATCTATAGCCACACAGTAGTCTAACTCTACGTTGAATGTGAAGCAGAGTAAGTATATCTAAACACTTACAGTATAAACAAATAAAATGCATAATTACTATTATTTTAAAGCTAGGTCCAGATTATCACATCTTAATGTCAATCTGCACTGGAAGAAGCAATTTTAGCATGAAAACAAGGTTGAATGCATGGGCAGAAAGTTGAGCCCAGCCCTGTTTTTAACTTCTCTTTACTTAACATCCAGTTGCTGGACCAACTGCAGTAGCAACTGGTTGGCTTGGAGCCCTCTTTTGCTTCTCTTTGTTTTGACATGACTGACATGGCACTCTGTTAAAAGTTCTTCCTCTTTGAATAGCTGGTTTGGAGACCGTGTAGAAGTCTTTAAAGATACCCTAAAAAAGAGATGGGGAAAGCCTGAAGATAAGAACCACCTG